>UXGD01006195.1:0-12951 GCA_900474315.1 Torymus auratus
ATTAATTTTATATATCATCACTGTTAGTAATTTAATATTTCATAATATTCAAAAACCTTTCGAAAAAGCGTTTCTAAGGGATACTTTTACCTTAGTGTGCCAAACTAAAATCGACAAAACACACACTTGCAATGATCGGATCGTTTTAAAATTTTTACACAGTATTTTTGATGTTTTGCTTTCGAAATCTATAAAAAAAAATCAATTTTTTGAAAGTGATAGTGGTATGAACCCTTAAGTACTCGCGCCGTGGTTATGTTAGGTTCCACCGCCGTTCCATGTGCGCCTGAGTCAGATCGAAATCGTATTTTACTTCATTCTTCGATCTACATATTATAAATATAAAGATACACTTTTACATAATTAACTTTTACCTCGACTTTTACACAAGAAAGCTGACAACCCGTTCCCGAGAAACTACTTCACTCAAAAACCACTTTATCCCTTTAAAACAGCTGATGAAACCGGTTTTTTTCGTTGGCAACGTACGAGTAAAGCCCTAGTTTCGTCGAATCAAGAAGAATGCAGAAGATGACGAATTTAATTAACAGTTAAGATGTCCATTTTCAAAGTGAAAAAACTAAGAATCTCGGACCTTTTGTATAAATTTTAATTTTGTTAGATAAAAAAAAGAATTTAATTTTTCAAAATTTGCTTGTCAATTTCCACATATTTTCTTGAAATAAGTAAGTTTCAGTTAAGGGAGTACCCTCGGTAAGTAGCTAGTCAGTTGAGAAAACGCTTCGACATGTCATTGACTCACACAGTAACAGTCGTAAGTTTGGCAATGTACTATCATATTATATGCCTATGTGATTCTAACCTAATTTAATAATTCAAGAAAACGCGTATTATTCAAAAAGAGGCTCTGAATGCTAATTTTGTAAGCAGATGTAAATCTGGGATAAATTTCTGCATATTTCAGAATTTTTTTATTTTCCAATGTTTTTGTATACTACAAATGATGCATTTTCCCATAAGAGCTCATGTTATTTTCAATCATTGATTTCTGGCTTCTAAAGCTCTGAATCTTCACAAAATTTGAACCAGAGTGTCAGTGCACTTTCATACAGCTGTCACCCAAATATCAAACAATTTTCATCTCAATTTCTATTACCGAGGGTACTCCCTTAAACGGGATGTAGGAGCTTTTTAAGGAGCTTTTGTCTTGGAAAATTTACGTATTCCTAACTTCACTCGGAAAATTTACGTGTCTGATATTCACAAGAAAAGTGTAGGTTAAGGACCCGTGAAGTTCGCCTGAGAGGCACATAAAAACTCGTAATTACGTTGATATTGTTGCGAATAGATTTGCCGTTAACGTTAATAGCACTTTACATTATTATAGAATTGAAATTTTCTTTACAAGCCCTTGAAACGTAATATCAAATTTCTTTTGTTTGATTTATAGTTTTGGAAGAAGCGTTCATCAAAAGTTTGCTTCAAATTTAAAAATCGTTTTGTAATGAAATTGTTACCTTCCATTTTATAAAGTTTTGAAAATGTATAAAAAAACTGATTTATTCCTGGACCTCAATCTGACTTACCTCGAATCAAAACAATCAACAAACCTCCTGACACCGACAGCAGTTCAAAACCATGCTCACTCCCGACTGTTGTGATCACGTATACCTATACAATTTATATTAGCAATTTAGCAGCAAAATCGGTGAAAACATTTCTCCAAACTCTGACACTCGCATCGCCGCGCAACCTCCTACTCAGACGAAAACAAAGAACTCGAAACCCAACCAGCGTTGCTTCAGAAAAAAACGGGCATTGCAGCGCTCACACACACACACACACAGATAAACTCGCGCTATACCTACATTATCATCGATTTGAACGAGAAACAGAATGAGATAGGCTGGCGCACAAGGACCTTGGCGGGTCGACAGACTCGTCAAGAACGTGCGACGACCCCGACCCCATACAGAGAGAGCGAGAGAGAGAGAGAGAGAGAGAGAGAAAGAGAGAGCGAGCGCGATGGCTGCAGCAGCAGCAGTCTCTCTCGCTCTCTCTCTCTTTCTCTCTTTCAGCGTCTCGTACTTTTAAAGCCTCCACCGCTCATCTTCCTTCTTCCCGGTTTGATAAACTCACGCGCGGGGAACAAAGGGATGCGCACATTTTTTATCGCGGTGTGTACCTGCATGAAAACGAAGTTGCAAACGTATACTCGTGTGTCTTATCGAAGCTTGCGTACACAAGCGAATGGAAACATACGCGCGCGCACACACACACACACGCGCGCGCGCGCGCACACATACACTACGGGAGACTGGAGAGGGCCATTTAAAGAGTTGAGCATGTAGGTACTCACCTCGTGAGAGACTTTTCCAGTGGATGGTTGTTACTATTACTGCTGCTGTTACTGTCCCGGACGGCTTTTCCAGGGGTAGGAGGGAGCACGAGCAAGAGAGAGGCACACCGACGACTAACAGGCGCACACTACCACACTGCCTCTATATGCATATACATGCAGTGTATTCTTCTCTTCTCTCTCTTTTCGTCTTCTCGCTCTTCTCTTTCTCTCTTCTCTTATACATGTAAGTATACCGACCACGAGCACAACTCGGCCCGCCGTGGGTGTAAGAGCAGAGAGACAGAGAAAGAGAGAGAGAGACAAAAAACCTCGCGTGCACCTACACGCCCGCGGCTGCAGAAGACATTGAAACGAGAAGTATAATAGCAGTAGCACGCACTTTCACGCACACAGCGACCACAACAGGACGCGCGCACAGCTGAGAGAGAAAAATGCACGCGCTCGAAGTACACCCACTTTACCTCCTTCAGCCCGCTCTTCCTCACTCTCTTTCTCTCTTCCTTTATGTAAGCGACGAGGTTTCTCTTTCTCGGCACCTCAGAGGACGAGGCGACGGCGCATCTTTGCACCGTTTCTCTCGCTCCGATCACATACGCGCACGCACACACGAGAGAACGCCAAATTGCAAGAGAAGAGCTGTATGCTCAACCTCTACATCTGGGCCGTTGTCAGCGAGGACGCGCTTGCTTGCTCGCGCGCGCGCACTACTACTAGCGATGCAAAGGAAAGACAGAACGAACGCGCGCGCACACCAACACTCGAGGAGACGATGTCCGCGTCGCCGTTCGCTTTATACATGCGCGCACTCACACACAAACACAGTTCGCCTGTTGTCTCGCTGCTGTTGCACACTCACACACACACGCACACTACTCTCGATTCGAGCTGCTCTCTGGGCCGCCCGCTCGCTCGCTCTGCTGCTAGCTGGCTCGTTGGCTGGCCGTCGAACCTTTCTTTCCCGTCCCTCCCGCTCGCTCGGCTCCCGCTACTACCACTACACGCGTGCGCGTGTATGTGCGCGACACTGCCACTGTTAGTATATAGAGAGGCCAGCGCCAGGGATTCCGGAATAAGGATGTTGTATATATATATATATACATAATCGCTCTCACTCGCTCTCTCAGTCTGTGTATCGTCGCCTCGCTCGCATTCGCCCCGACAACAACAAACATGGCGCGCCGCCTACACAAGATACAGAATACAGAGAGATGGGGATGGCTGGCAGGCTGGACTGGAGTGTAGTGTTATAGCCAGTACCTAGTCAGGTCGGAATAGGAGGGAGTAGGATGGCTATTATCTGGCCACGCTATAAGGTGTCGCTGCTTTTCTAACGCGAGTAGCGATAGCAAGAGCAAGTAGGTACGCGGTGATGATAAGGATGTGTACGAGTTGCGAGACCCCCATATGCATGTATACTATACGAGGAGTAGGTACACTGGTCATGGAAGATGTTGCACGCTGGTCTGCGGACCTGGCTTTGTCTATGCGCCACACATACATAGCACGGTGACTCGCGCTGCTGCTCAGTGCTGATGATTATTGTAGGCGATTACTTTTTTTCTGGGTCAGTTTCAGGGGGTGTCGAGTGGATGGATAAAAATGATAGATGAAGGTGAAAGTCCCTCACGATGGGGTCCTGTCTTTTTTCGGACTTTTTTCGCGGTTGTTGAATTTGTGAGTGTGTATTATTGTATGTTTGATTGCTTAGATTACTTGGATTATAGGTATAGGTCACGGCATTATAGATAGTGGGGAGGTTGATCGCTTAGCGCGAAATTTGAAATTAGATTGTATACAGAAGAGCGCTGAGTGATAAAGAATGAAATTCGGCATGTACAAATCGACTAATTGCGTTTTCAAAATGTAAATTTTTATGTATCTCTGCATTGAGCCGTGCGTGGCACATTAATATGAATTATACAGCACTGGTTTTCTACGTAAAAATTGAAGATACCCTGTCTCGTTTATGTGCTTAGCACCACGGCATTTGAATAGCAGCAGTAAATTACTATTCAAAAATAGTCACAGAAAAGTACGGTGGATTTGCCCATAAGTATTTTAATGTAATATTAATACTTTTCATTGTAATTTTTCCTTTGTATCTTCCACCTTGACTGCAGCTAAATCTAAAATGGCGGCTGTACATACAACATAGCGCGCAATGTATTCTACGTCATGATCTTTCAAACAAAGTGATCCAAATACAGGCAAAAATAGCAGCACCTCTCCTACCAAGCAATCAATCGAACCCACTCTGTCCACCTACCTACCTAATCCTATCTCCAAAAAAGTAAAAGAACGCAGTCTGCACACATCTCGGGGCTGCTCTGAGACTCCGCTAACCATTCCTGATGATACGCCTACTTACATACATCACAACAGCCGTAGACGTCATTGTAACGAGCCTCTCTCTAATCGTAAAACAAAGCCGTACGCCTATAGCTTATGTACGCCACACCTGTGCTATACCTATACATAAAATTTAAAGGTGATGTGCTGCTGCTGATTTGCTAATTGCTGAGTGAACTGATGTTCACCGCCGCGTGCACGCACTCGCTGCCGCCGCGGTGTATATATGTATACATACCGCTCGTCACGCTATATCTATAGGTATTATATATATATACATCCAACGGGAACGCTCCCCGCACCTCTATCCCCCCCCCCCTCCCACCCACTTACGAGTTGACGTTTTTTCCCAGCACACAGAGAGCGCACACAGCGTCACGGGTCAGCGTCAGCCACGCCACTGCGAGGGAGGACGTCAGCTAGTCGCCAAACGACCAGACGCACACCGCGCACGCCACTATACCTAGCTGACTTGATCTTGCCCATACTTACGTACATATAGATATACACTGCGCCCGCCGAGGACATCGGAAACGAGGACAGCAGTCATCGGCTATTGGCAAAATGGTACGAGTGCGCTCGTTTTTTTTTTTTTTTTATTTGTCTTCTACGCTTAAGTATACATAGACGTATGTTTTGATTTTGGACTGTGAGTAAGAAAGAAAGAGAGAGAGAGAGAGATCCGAGATAGAAAGAATAACGGAGCGCGTTCCGAACGAATGAGCCGCCGACGCCGCGCTTTTCCGCGGGGGTGAACAAGTGTTTCCGCATCTTGCCGTACATTTTTGCGAGGATCATTCGTTTCATCAATCTTTACGAAAATATGGAACAACGGTGAGATAGTCCGCGCGTAGCGGTATTGTGGGCGGATCGTTTGGGAGAAAATTGACTTTTAATTGGTGAAAACGACGGTAACTGTAGGATAGGACGACGCGTGGACTTGTTGTGAGCGAGAAAATGTTTCAATTTTTTCTATCACAAGGTATTATATATATTATGATGGTATGTTTTATTTGGAAAATATAGTAGGGGATAGGAATAGTCTGTGACATTGTTGAAATGTGTTTATTGATAGGTTGGATAACACAACATTAATGATGTCATGCTATTTTTGTCATCGGTTGCTGCTTGAGTCATAGTAACTATACAATGTAGTCATGAAAGATTAAATTTTAATACATTAAATTAGAAAAAGAATGAAATAATAGAATTATAAAAAATTTTAATACATTTTTTTTCAGACTTCCAATAATATGTGTGATATTAAAGATGATGTTAGAGATGCTCTGAAGGATTTCAGATTTAGAAAAAGCCAAAAGAATGCAGCTCTCTTGCGTAAGTTGAAATTTTTACTATTTTAAAAATCTCAATCAATTAAAGAAAAAATATTTTTCTGATGAACCAATTTGTTTTACAGTAAAAGTTGACAGAGAAAAGCAAAAAATATGTGTGGATGAACTGATAGAGGTAAGATTTCTTTGTTGAAAATAAATGTCATTCATTGAATTTCAAGTAATAACAAAAATACTTTATTAGGATATTCAAATAGAAGAATTGCAAGATATAATTCCAGAGCATGAACCTCGCTACATTGTTTATAGTTACAAAATGGAACACTCAGATGGTAGAATCTCGTATCCTATGTGTTTTATATTTTATACTCCAAGAGATATTCAAATGGAGTTGCAAGTACTCTATGCAGGAATGAAATTAGTTTTGCAAAGAGAAGCTGGTCTCACTAGAGTTTATGAAGTTCGTGAATTAGAAGAATTGACAGAAGATTGGCTCAAAGAAAAGTTAAGCAGGTAGAAGAGTGACACTTTTTAGACAAATTTTGTACTATTACTATATATGAATATTATGAGATTTTTAGTATTTTATTGCATTTAAAAATACAATATAAAGTATTTCTATGATTATTAATTATGATACTCTAAGTTTATGCGATAAAATTTTATAATATATACATTTAGCAATGTATTCAAAAAAATTTTTTATTAGAAACAACACTCACTTTAATTACAAAAACCGAGCCGTTTGATAAAAATTTTATATATGTTGGTAACTTTTTTATAAAAAAAAAATGAAAAAATGTGCATGCCATTTTACACAACCTGGATAGCTAGTCATTTTAGTGAAAGACAATAGTAGGCTTTAAGCATTTAACCAAAATGTCAATTGGAGGACAAACATACAACATAAAGTGATTTTTCATAACCAAGATATTTAATGTACACTGTACCTATGAAAAATATAAAACCTACACTGAGTGTTATTCAAATATGTATTTATGAAACCATGTAAAAATATTATTGTTTAAAAGATATTACAATGTTCTTTTTATTTTGTACATTGTATCATGATTAAGTAAAATGTAAAAATTATTTATAACACAGTTCTTCATTTTCATCAACTAGCTTTTGGTTCGTCTTTGTATGAATTTAAATACTTATTATGTTAATTTTTGGCGCTATCAAAAGATTTTTTTTACTAACAATATTGAATTGCGTTATATATTTATAAAGAGTATTTATATTCGATCTACTAAGTTACAATCTCTATGCACAATTTGACTTATACATTTTCAAATGATCATTTTGTATTGAATATCAATAATAGATAAAACAATTTACTAATTGATCACTTTCAGTAACGCAAATATAAATCAAATAGTAACAATTAGTAAGTAAAACAAGTCTTGTACAAAAAACATTAGACTGATAAATGAATGTTTCTTAAATTTTTAATGCACAATCCTGACAACTATTGTAAAAAAAAAAAAAAAAAAAAAGCGACGTACCAATATTTACAAATATTATATAAAACTGACTCATTCATAGGAAAAGCATTTTTCTTTTAACCCCTTCATGGTTGATGTGAAGAGATGTCCATGAAAACTTTTATTGGATTAAGGAGCTGATCATTCTGAAATCGAAAATACAGAAACCTTAAAATATTTTGTGCAATTCAAGATAAAGTACTGCTTTGTATTCATTATAAAATAACTGTTTACTGTAATAATATTACTGCAAATTTATTTCTTTTAGTATTTACTTAAGATTTATATATAATGGTATAAAAAAAAGTTTATCAAAATTGAATTATTAAAAAAAATTTTAAATGATACAGATTATTAGTGTAAAATCTTCAATGATAAACAATGCTTACCCATATAAATAATAGAAAAATGAAAGAAGGTAAAATGCTAATTTAACCCATCCTTCACGTTGGCACCTATTTAAGTCACTCATATTCATTATACTTGTTGGATCGTACAAACCAGGCCCTGTCATAACAGGCCTATTTCGATATCTATTTATATGATAGGCTATCAGTGGAATATTCAAGAATAAAGAAATCCATTGTTCGCTAACAAGGAACAATATATTTATAAGAATATGTAAACCATATTCTGGAAGTACAAGCTAAAAAGGAAAAAAAAGAATTTTACTAACAAAAATAATATGTTTTTCACGTAATTGTTAAAAAAACTCTTACTGGATTTAAACTATTGCACTGGTCAATAGGATCCTTAAATTCTGTTTTGAGCTCATCAAATGCTATTACCTAAAATAATAATAAAGTAGTTTTATAAAAGTGTAAAAATTACTTCACCTTTTATTCAAATCTTCAAAGTTTTCGTCATTTTTATAAACATGCAAATCACTGCACTTCTTAACAGTGAGGTTATGTTTGCTAACATAAATAAGTCTAATTTTAGCATAAATTTGTTATTAACAATATAATATATAATCCATACAAAGAAAATTATTTTTACGCACATGAAAAATAGCAAAAAATATCAGAAATGCGTCAACAATTAAGGCTACAATGTATGAAAAAGCGGGCAAGCTAAACGCCATTTTTAACAAAGTGAAAATATTTAAGGTGCGCATGCGCCGTTATTGTTTGGCATTTTTTCCAATTTCCAAAGACCAAGTCCAAAGTCCGATTACTTAGGTAGAGCTGTAGACTGTAGAGCAGCGCAGCTTTTAAATGCCAGTAGGTACCTATTACAGATTCACATCGTGACTTGTGAATCATAAATTTTTCTTGACTCATAATGGGGGAAGGTCGAAAAAATATAGTACCATGCGCGTGTTCAAAAAATTATGTATTTAATAACAATGCGAAAGTTACACAATTTATTTTCTTATTTTTCAAAAAACAGTCATGATTATTTAAAAATATATTTAATAGTAATTGTGACGTCAATTCCTTGTTATGCATATAGGTATTAAGTTTTTTTTTTCTGTAAACAACAGTCTTATTCAATCTTTATATTTTACATAATACTTCCAGCAAAATTTATTGCTATAGAAAGTATTGTATTTCTTCCTCATGTTGAAAAATTGGTAATAATCAAATTCAACATTAGCAGTAAAAATGTACTGCGGTAAAAAATGTGCACAATATACAGGAATATTTTCAAAAATTGACTAGAACATATGTATTGCGACATTTTAAACATCAACAACAGTTTTGATATGTGTAAATTCCTTTTTTTTAATCTTTAAAACGTCACATGGATCGAGTAATGTTACTGCCATAATTATGTTCTAAGTCAAAATGTATTTGTCCTTCTTCGTTTGTAGGTGTATTCCACCTTGAATTATAGTGCGAATAATTCTCGCTTTTTGGCCGAAATATTTGTCTCACATCACTGTAACTGACATCCAAGTCTTTAAAAGCATTAAGTAAAAATATGGCAATTATTACAGTCGAAAATCCACAAAAGCAACCTATAACATCTTCAATACCCATTAATTCCCATTCTCTAAATAATATGGCTGAAGCAATTATCACAAATGTTGTAAAAAATACGTAATAAATTGGTGTTACAATGCTAGTGTTAAATAAATCTAAGGATTTGTTGAGGTAGTTCATTTGAATCATGATACAAAGAATGAGTACAAAAAGCAAGGCCCATGTTAGCCAATTTCCCATTTCACTTTTACCATTCATAGTTTCCTTTATAGCTAATCCAAGGCCTTTACAGCTCATCACTGTCAAGGAACCAATTGATGAACACAAAAGAATATAAACTATGATGTACTGTTTTCCATATGGACCAAAACAGAAGATTATTGCTAGACACCCTATTATTACCAAAGCTACATAAGTTATAAATGCAGGATCTTGCATCTTGAATGCTAAGTCTTCCATAGTTTCAACTTGCTCTTCTTTTGGAGAATGCAGAACCAGAATGCTTGATCCCAATATACATAGCAAACAACCAATCTGAAAATAGACGTTTATAAGTAAAATATTAAACTTATCTAAAATAAAATGCATTAAAAATTGGATTTTCCAATTTTAACTATTGAAAATCTTACATACCTTTCCTAACAGATTTAAATGTTCATTTAAGTACTTTGATGCAAGTATTGCAGATACTAAGACACTGAGAGCACCAAGAGGTGTGACAAGTGTAGCAGGTGCAAATGCATATGCTGCAAAATTTGCAGCTTCTCCAATACCCACTAAATCAATTATATTAAATATTAAATAAAATCATTAATATTTAGCTATAAGTATAATTATATTACTAAAGGAATGAAACTCATACTAACTGGATAGTAATCCAGCCCACCAAATGAGCTCTCGTAAATAGCCAAAACCACCTGCTCCTGCTCGTAGCCCTCCATACCTTTGTAATCGTATCAAGGCTTTCTTCTTTACGATAAAACTTGCTCCTACAAAAAGAATAAGATATAAATGTTAAAAAGCATACACATTTTTTAAAGTACAAATACTTTTAAATTTGTGATTCCCAAATAATACTTATGCCCGCAAACATTATTAGAAACATAATTTTTATAAAAGAAAAAAAAAAAAAATTAAAACGTCAAGAAAGAAACCAATTTTTTTTCTTTTAGAACAACAAAGGAAAGCTTATATAGATACTTATCGATTACATTATTAAAACAAGCGCGTCTACCACTGGAGACTCACCTATAAAGCCACTTGACAGGACGGCCAGACAGAGTCCAAAGTAAAAGTTCTTTGGCGGTGTGGTTGCGTGGACCAGATAGTCCGTGGACTCATCCCCCGCTTCCTCCCACAAAACCATTCTATCACCTCGAGGTCAACCTTCGCGGGCTAAAACTGATCTTTTAATTGATAACTCTCGCTCTGTTGTTCATCAACATAACCTCGTCACCTGACAGCTGAACCTGCTGAACCGCCGCTTGTGCGGCTTGTGACTACTTCAACTCGAATCTGCGATGCGTAGGCGTGAGAGAGAATTAAAGATGCTCTCTCTCGATTCTTGAGTTCGTCGCAGTCTCTTGAATAAGCAGAACGCGTCGCGTGAAGCTGCCGTAGACGTCATCGGATTAAAAAAGTGAGAAGAATAGCGCGACATGTCATTGGGACTTCTGCGGTGATTGGTCTGCGGCTTTTTGAGCAATATTTATTACTTGTGATGATATTATCTATATATTATGGTAGGTAATAAGTACGTTTCTTACGTAAAATATTTTAATATTCTTTTTGAAGTTTGAGTAAGTATACGCTCCGAGAAAAGCTGGTGGCGCCCTCGATTTGGAGTAAAGTCCGTGTTCAATCTTATATTCTTATGGGTCAAACTCAAACGTCAAATTTAGTTCTGTAGCGGCCGCGGGCATGAACGTAGTAAATCTCCATAAGAACTCATGTAAAATCGACAGTAGCGCCAGCCTTCGCCTTCCTCCGTACGCTCGGAGCGTTTGTTTGAAACTATACTTGGTTCTACAAAAATAAATAAATAAGTTTACCGTAAGACAATAGTTATTTCGGTAAGTGTAAGTATATCCGTTGGCATGTAGATTCAAAAATTATTTATTTTTAGTTTTATTCAAAATATGACGATTCCCTCTTTTCAAATGTTTCCGCCAACCAAATATATATCGCTTGACACTCGAATAAATATCGATTCTCACAAAGTTACAATCGATTATTTACAAGTGCATCAAGGCATCAAGCCATCAATGCACATACAAATACAACCGTCCCATTGTCTGACGTCTGTGTCCAATAGTCCAATGTCCTATGTCCATAGTCGATGGCGTTTGGTTTGATCCATCACGTTGCATCTTGCGATCGGTATAACTTAGAGTCCAATAGAGTGTGTGCACTGTGCAGTGCGTTGCGCGTGATAAAGACGCATACTTGGTAATGGGGTTAATAAGAACAGTAATGTTATAAAAGATCTAAAAAAAAAACAAGGTATTTTTCACGTTTTTGCAATTTTCTGCATTTAAATTCATTTTTTGATTGATTGCAAGTTAAAAGTGTTATTGAATGTAATTTTGTAGTAAATGACCAGCATCATCAACTTTTCAAAAAAGGATTTTCGCTCATTGCATTGGTTACACATCAAATCTAGTCAAACATGACCGTGATGGACTTTTTCGGATGTGCCTTGTTGGCCTTTGGGCCTCCTCTGGCAATGTTCACTTTCACCATTGCAACGGAACCCATTCGAATAATTATACTCATAGCCAGTGCATTTTTCTGGCTGATTTCGTTTTTATTATCGTCAATACTGTGGTATGCAATTGTTCCTTTGCAAAGTTACTTGTGGATTGGTCTAATTTATTCAGTAATTTACCAAGAAGTTTTTAGGTATGTCAAAATTATTTTGAAAATATTTTTTTTATAGATATATAAATAATCTAATTTTGCAAATTTTAGGTATTTCCTGTATAAGGTATTACGTAAAGCTGAAAAAGGTTTAGAAAAAGTTACAACTGCTCATGTAGCAGATAGCAGGGACATTTTTGCATATGTTTGCGGCATGGGATTTGGTCTCATGAGTGGTGCCTTTGCCTTAGTTAATGTACTCGCTGATGCAATGGGTCCAGGAACTATGGGACTTCATCAAGGCAATGAATATTTCTTCCTAGTATCAGCAGCTACAACATTGTGCTTTATACTACTCCATACATTTTGGGGAGTCATATTTTTCTCAGCTTTAGATAACAAGAACTGGTTCCAGGTGGCATGGGTAGTTGGTTCTCATATGTTTGCCTCATGCATGACATTGCTCAATGGTTTTGATCATCATGCAGCGAGTCTATTTTCTGTGTATGGTGTTTTACTAGTTACAACAGCTGTTGCTTTCAATGTGGCAGGTGGTAGGGTACACAATCTTTTGGCCTGTTTCATTAAAAAGTGAACAAAATTATTATTAGATATTATTAGATATGAAGTCCCTGATGCACAAAAGAAACAGTTACAGGAACAGTTGTCAGAATAGCATGGATATATATATATATATATATATATATATATAT
>UXGD01006196.1:0-12950 GCA_900474315.1 Torymus auratus
GCCAACGACTGGTGCATTGATACTCGTCATTATTTCATTAATTTATTGTGATACAATTATTAAATACGCTTTTTAAAGATTTTCTCTGATGATATGAAGACCGATTTACCACTATATAGAAGTTATTCTAGTTTTACTAGTGTTATTATACCTCAAATTCTTGTACTATCTAACTTTAGGCTCTTAAAATGGCCAATGATTGGTACATTTACCTTATTATGTTTGAAATATCATCTCGAGTGCAACGACTGATAAAAACTCTATAAAACAGGTCAATAACAAGTTATTTTTGCAACTTATTTTTGTATGGTTTAAATAAATAATTTCACAATATTTGTGCAAAATAGAAAAATATATATTCGCATGTATATGTTTTCCTTTTTTTGTTTTCATATACGTACCATAGCCATTTTCTGTTTTCTACAAAGAAAATTTTGTAATAGTAAAAAAAAATGTTTACTGTTTATAATAAAATGTTATGTACCTTTCAATGCAGATATAAGTATCAACGAATATTTCATAAATACTCCATTAATTAGACATTTCGTTACTTTACTACTGTAAAAATATACGTATTCTCAGCCACGTATTAACAAGACACACTGTGAGCACACTGCAGAAAAAGCGCGAGCGCGCTCGTACGTGCGACAGTCGCACGAAGTGTTCAGTCGGAAAAGTATTGCACTAGCCGACGGAAGATATGAAACGTAAAAAAATGCTCGAATGACAGACAAACAAAGGGCGACGGTCATCGCATCGGTCTTTAAAGCGCCGGAAGGCACAAGTTTTTTGCCACTTGCGTTTCCATTGCGCCGTTCTCTCATATCTCCCACATTTTTATACACTGGCACGGCACGGGTTCAGCCGAGCGCGAAAACGTCAAAAACTTGCGAGGGACGGAATACTTCGTCGCGAGCGAGGGAACGAGAGAGCAAAATAGTCATCTGTCATGTTTATGTTATAATTATGTATTTTTGCAAAAATTAAACTATAGAGCAAGAGAGAGAGAGAGAGAGAATGAGAGAGATAACGCTAGAAAGGGAGAGAGTGAGAGATAGAAAGATAGATGTTTATTTATTCGTATTGAAATGCAAAAGAGAGCAAGAGAGAGAGAGAGAGAGCGAGAGAGAGCGAGAGAGAGAGCCATGATAAGGTAGACTTAACAATCATAATATAATAAGCGTGTCCAGAATTCCAAATTGAGTTGTACGTTGGCAAAACAATTTTTTCAATTCTTTTATTTATACAATATCTTTTTATTAGAACAGTGTAATGTGATATTTTTACGAGAGTATTTCTGTCGGAATAAAAGAACTCTGTAAAAATTCGAGTTTTCAGAATTTTAAGTTTTATTTTCACTGTGTATTTTTCGCCCAATTAAAACATTTTGAACAAATATTTAAACAAGCTACTATGTTAGCCGTATACGTACACTTTCGCTCAAATCGTTGGAATAAAAAACAAAAAAAGCCGCGCAAAAAGTTAATTGCTTTTCCAGAATTTTTCGCGATGAAAAATTGCTCTACAGAATATCGCTTATGAAGCGTCACTCAATGAAGCATCAATTAAAGATTGAAAGTGCGGCTCAACAACGTGGCTCTTTTTGTTTTTAAATGCTTTTCACGCTACGCCGTTAAGGCTGGCGCGCCGCAGTCCTCCACGCGAACAAATTAATAATTAAAAATAGAGGAGCAAAAAAAGGCCATCGTCGCACACGTTCGCCACGAAAAATCTTGCACTTTTGGCTTCAAATGATCTCCGGCTAACGAACGAAATAACGAGCAATTTCGGCAGTGGCATGCGCGTGCTTCTCCGGTGCTGATGCTCTTTTTTCTCTCTACTGCCCGCAACGCGAATCACCCGGCAAATGGAAACATCCGCGCTGATTGAACGGCTGCGGAGGGATGCCCGCACGCTTACTTCTTCCTTCCTTCCTTTCCCCTCCTCCTCTCTCTCTCTCACTCTCTCTCTCTCTGTCTCTCTCTCTCCGTCATCCCTCTCGCAAGGCGCCGATGCAGGTAATGAGTCTGCTAGTCCTATCGTTTGATGCGCCAGCGACGTTCCTTATTAGGTCGAACAAATTAAAGTCACGCGAAGCTAGTGCGGGAAGAAAGAATGAAAGAAAAGAGAAGAGAGGGGGGAGGTTCCCTTTGCTCACACGTATATATATGTAGACCCGCACACACACGCGCGCACGGAGGTTTCCTGCGGGAGAGAAAGAACCCTGAGCGCGAATTCCCCATTGATTGCGCGAGCGCGCGGGTCAAGGCTTTTTTTCCCTCGCTCGCTCGTGCTCCCCTGAATTTTCCGCAATTCTTCCTTATCTTCTTGTAGCGCACTCGCAATTTTCTCTATTTGATTATTTTGCCGTTCCGACATCTTGCACTCGGACGCCTTCAAGTCCATCGTTACTCTGCACGCTATTAATAAATGAAATTTAAATCTCTTTCTCGCTTTGTATTGACGCTTGTCTTGCGCTTTCGCACGCGCGCCCTTAGTTTCTTTTTTCCGCTCCAGTGGCGAAATGATTTTATGACGTGAAAGTTAGCTCAAATTGCTGGCTGAAGGGTCTATTTTTATGTGGATGCACTTTTGCGTGTTCCTATTATGCTACTGTAAGCCTTATTACGTTTAAAATATTGTTGGTTTCCACTTGTACGGATATTGATTATAGTTATTTCTATTTTCCACTCATATTTATTTTACGTATTTTATTTACATTTTAATATTGATGGTATATTCTTGTTTCTAAAATATTTGCTTTTTGTTATTTAAACACGAACTTTCATTCCGATGTCTCAATCCATAAATTATTTATCCTGTAATGTTCGTACATGCACAAGTTTAATGTAAGTTATTTAAAAATTAAAGTATTAAGGCATTTATAGTTTCCTGGTAGGAAGGCTTTAAATTTCATATATACTTTTTTAAATTATATGCTGCAGCTCCAATGTCTGACTTTTGGTCCTACTTAATAATTTTATGAATAAAAGAAAATCAATATTTGCGATTAATAAGAATAAAATGCTTTACAATGCTCCAACTATATATCGACGGCTGAGAGGAAGAACGACGTATCTTGGCGCGCGGATTAAGAACGACGTATCTCGGCGCTTTTTCGTACTTCATCCGCGCACCGAGATACGTCGTTCTTCCTCTCAGCGGTCGATTTACACATAACCAATGCGCAAAAGTTTATGATATTTCAAAATCATGAATGCTTGCATTTCCAATTGTTATAATGAATGAAAATTCAATTTTTTATATTTTACATGAAATACGTGTAAGCGTGTTCTCACGTTCGGTCCTGTTGTCCAATGAACAAGATTTTCGTATAAAAAATTCATCAAATAAAGTTGCACGGAGAGCAGGCACATTCAGTGTCTTCTTTCTTTCATTCTCCACTAGTCCCTTTGTTATCTATTTATTCGACCTCATTTCACCCGCTTGTCCCTTTAATGTCCCCCTTTCTCTCTCATTCATTCCATTGTACCATATGTCACCATAAGAAAAAGCGAGAGCTTGCAATCTCAGTTGATCTTTTAGGGAATGATCACATTTGCAATATAGCGGTTATACGTGATCCCATGTATTCAGAAATAACGCAGAATAAATACTATGTCTTACCTTTTCGGGTAGTCTTACATTTGGATTGCGTGTCGTAATCCGTGAAGGCGATGGGATAAGTTACAGTTTAAAAATTTATTCGCCTTGAAATTACATGATGTAGATTTCAGCAGCAACATAACTCTTAATCTCTATAAATCAACTGACAGGCCTTCCTCGTGAAATATGTATGAAAGGTTTCCTGGAGTTCAACCATTCTTAATTTTTCATTCTTTGTTTGCTGTCGCTCTATAAAGTTTTTTTTTGTCATTGTAAAGAAATGGTTTGACGTCCTGCCAAAGCTAAGGGCACATTCACCAAAAATGCGTCTTTGTCAAAAATAGAAAAGTGTACGATTACGCTCTTTTGTGTCAATATGCCTTGCATATCTCTAGACCGGTATCTCTAGTAAGAACTATAACAGTGCACAAGAAATAGGTCGTCATTACCGGCGATCAAAGCTCTTTTTTGACTACTTTTACATGAGAGGTATATGTCTACAGTAAGTAGCATAAAAAAGAACCTATTGCGCGTACTTTCCATTATTATACCTTTCTTACATTAAGAAAAAAGTATAAATTTTTGGTAATAGCAATTTAGTTTCATTTTTTACGCAATCCTTATATTAATTCGTTTTATGTTGAATCTCAATGCTTTTTTGTCAACAATTGTTCAAATCAATCTCGTATGACGGTTCAAAATTTATTAAATTTATACTATCTTGTATCATTGGTAGATTGTAATGAATACCCGAAATCCAACATGTCCACAACAATTAATCGATCTACGGATTAATTTCTGATCCAAACCAAATTATTCATGCCCTATAACTTTATATACATTTGTATAAGTTGTTAATTTGTATTTCGAATCTGTTGTTATATTCAAGATAAAGTACATTTTGTCCATATTTTCGTTACGCATGAACATACCAATATATATATATATATATATATCAACTTTTACGACTATTATTCTCCTGCGCTTACATATAAAATTTTTCCGTAATAAAGAGAAGCTCTGCTAAGCTCATGTTTCCGACTTTAAATTCCGCTGCCCTCCTTCTTCCCCTCCACTATCTGCTGGATTCTGTTTGAGTGCCCGAGAGGACATAGGATGCCTGGTCATCGACGGCTCTCTTGCGCGCCATTGGACTCTTCGCGGTGATCGATCAAGCATTGCTGTGGAGAGAGCGAGTTAGAGAAAGAAAGCGAAAGGTAAGAGGTGAGATTACGAAAAGAATAGGAACTGAAGAGCAGAGCGCATCGAAAATCGTATCACACAAAAGTCGTGTGGGTCATGAGTAGCGGATATTTCGCCGAAAAAATTATACACAATTCTCTCTTTTTTCCTCTTCTTTTTTCTCCTTCTCTATCTCTCCGTTACTGTGCTTTACGCATCTCTCACTTTATTTAAATCATTCTAATGGTAATTGGATACCTCCGTGAATAGCAAGTGCGAAAGAGCTGTGAGATATACCAAGGCTTTTTTGTTCGCATTTTCAGTTCGTTATTTTTAATGTTTTAAATTTTATTTTAAAATACAGTTTAAAGATATCCTTTTTCAAAGCGCTTCTTTCTTTGAAAAATATCGATAAAGTTTTTCAATAACAGAAGCTTTCATTTATAAAGAGAGTACTTATGGTTTATCTCGTCGGATTATTTGCTTTGCTTTTTAAAAATATGAAATTTTTTCGATATAACTTCACTCTTTACACCGTACGCTTTTACCTCGTTATAATTTCGCTGCGGATAAAGTAAGTTTATTATTTTTTAGGTATAAGCCGTGCATAATTAATGTCGGCAATTTCGCTTACATAGCTTCTGAATTAAAAACTCCAGTTAATATATTTGTTATTGACATAATCTAATACATCAATCTAATTGAAAAACGATGTTTACCATATCATTTAAAATAACATATTCCTCACAATATTCATTTTTAAAATATTTATTCAGTTTTTATCTACTAAGTAGTTGATCATGTTGTAGCTGCTTTAATTAAAAATTAATTAAAATCTTCTTGTTGAAAGTTTTTTCATTCGTCTGTACTTCAACGGTAGATAAGAGGAGCTGGTTATTAGCCGCACAGGCAAGTGAGCACAGAGAGTATAATTTCTCCTATTAATAAGAAAAAGCAATATTAATGAAAAGAACTAATATCATACAATGCGCGATAACGCAACGCATATTTGTTAAAACTTTTAGCGGTATTTTATCATTTGCCGAGGTACAATATAATTTTTATACTGCCGGCATAAAAAATTGAAGAAAAAAATGTTAACTTCGTTAATGTTATTAAAAATATGCCACCGGCTTCGTAAAATACCGTACCACATAAGAATCCGATTCGAAAAGGTACCAACTCAGGAATAGTGTTTTTTGATCAAGTTTTCGGGCGTAATAACGGACCTCAGCATATTATGATAATTTATTACAATTTATCTAGAGAAGTAAAAAGAAAAGAAAAGAAAAGTTACTTTTTTATCTTATCTTACGCGTAACCTCTGGTAATTTTTTCAAAGGATTATTGTAAAGTAAATATTCTTTTGAATCAGGAAATATCTTAGAGAATAAATTACTCAATTAAAAACTCGAGTATACAATTAAGTTTTTATAGAATACTCTCGTAAGGTGTTACAGAAAATGTGTACTAGTAAAGTAATGTTTTTTATGTATTTTAAAAATCAAATTTTGGTAATTTTCTCTTTCTAAATTCTTCAGCACTAAAATTTACAAACATTTGATTCTACTTGCTTTAGCAAGTCAATAAACGTTCATTTTAAAAGTATGTCATTAATCAACAATAGGAATTGTTGGATCATCTAAAAAATCATGCTTTTAATAATAACTTAAATTTTAAGAATAACAATTTGAACAATCTCTTATTCTAGAAAATAGTGCAGTTCTATAAGAGAAAAACAAGTAGATCCCATCAGCCCTACATTAGTTGCAAACAAAATATCCATTCATATAAAACTCTAACAAAATAAGGAATTAAATAATGATAGCTGATCTATTATAATGATACGAAAATTAAAAACACATTATTAATGTTTTTATTGGAATTCCGCGCTTTTCGTCAATCTGTGGCAATCATTTATCACGTTGAAGAGACTCTTCATTTTGAAAATTGAATAAAAAATAGTAAATATTTCCGTAGGCAAGTATTTAAAAATTTATATATTTATATTTGTTCCTGACGTGACCTACATTGCATGTATATATAATGTGTGTTTACCAGCCTTCCCTTACCCAAGATTGCAAATTATTCAAAATACTTTGGAATAATGATGATATCGAAATAATGGATTTATTTCTCAGACCAGTAAAACTTTTCAATAGGGTTCTCCTTGGCTCCGAACTTCGTGTTACTTTCTTTTTACGGTACCTGCAATACGCTCTGTCGATCTGAAGTTGAAAAGAAAGCACTTCGTGCTCAAACTTTTTTGATATCAGGGACTCGTGCTCTCTAAAACGACCGAGTACATGGGCGTCGTATTCGAGTTGAACCGCCGCGCTGTACTGTACTCGGATAAATGAGCGGAAGAAAAAGCGAGAAAGGGGAGCCATAGAGAAAGAGAAGGAGAGAACGAGAGAGAAAGGGAGGCCGAGAAAGATCAAGAGACATCGAGAGACAGAGGGAGAAGGCAAAGGGAGCAGCCGCGCTAAACGTGGATTCGCTCAATTCAAAATTAACCGAAATTACTTACGAGCCGACTGTGCGCAACGCTCTCGCGAAATAAGTACTTCAATTAACGAGTAATCTTCTGCACTGCGTCGTCGTTTTTTGCGTGCGACTAAAAGAAGAAAAAGACCAGACGAGGCGAAGCGATGGGGAAAGAGAATAAGAGAGAGAGCGAGTTTTTTCTGGCTAGTCGGCACGACAAGTAGCCGGAGAGGCTTCGTGAGAAAGCGAGCACAAGCGAGTGAGAGCGAGAAAGAGAGAGAGAGAGAGAGAGAGAGAGAGAGAGAGAGAGAGAGAGAGAGAGAGAGAGGAGGATGGAGGTGGGGGTGAGAGTCAAGGGACAACGAGGAATTGTAAAACTTTAATGAGATTATTTTCTCCAGCCCCCGCTGTTGCTGCTTCTGCTGCTGCTGGTGCCTTGCAATTACGTCGTACTTTCGCGCGCACACCGTCTCCCCCCCCCTCTCTCTCTCTCTCTCTCTCTTTTTCTCTGCACATGTATATACAATGACGATTCGGGTAGATACGGCACATTTAGCCTTTCGCACGCATCCTATTTCATGTGCTCAGACCTTGCCCCTTTCAGGAAACTGTAAAAAATATTATATCTTACGCAATCGTGCACGAATCGCGTATATGCGCTATCGGTCGTGATGCTATCTCTCTTCATCTTCCGATATCAATTTTCGTCAAGAGATCCTCGCATATCTATAGCGTCCGTCATTATGGCGCATCCGCGCGGTTCTTTCATATTGCTTGCGCCGAAGGAAAAGGCGAGCGAATCCGGCCGAGCCTACAGGAAAGTTTAATGAAAGAAATACCCGGTCTTTCTCGCAACGCGCCCTGCCTTGCTGAAACTTAATAATCACTCGGCGTCGTAGCGGCTGCTCTTTCGCTCGTTCTCTGTTTCGGCGATTTCTAATTTACAAACTTTGACGGGCGCGCGGGTCTC
Organism: Torymus auratus; assembly: GCA_900474315.1. Classification (NCBI taxonomy): domain Eukaryota; kingdom Metazoa; phylum Arthropoda; class Insecta; order Hymenoptera; family Torymidae; genus Torymus; species Torymus auratus. Next base: position 8,246 of record UXGD01006196.1, read on the forward strand.
TTCTCTTTCCTTGCGCTATTCTCGTCTGTGCGAAAGCTCTCTGATAGGCACTAATGAATGTACATAGGTTAATGTTTATCGGCGCTGCGGGAAAAGATGCGAGAGTCAATCGATGGCCACGAGGGAAAAATTCATAGAAGGAAAAGGAGTCCAGTAGGTATATTGAAAAGTTTATTAGATTACACGGAGACTGCCTACGCTACACAGTGTGGCTTTTCTGTATTTTATTATTCGATATTTAATATTTTTTCTTAGCATTGATGAATCTGGACGATTGCGTCCTCAAAAAAGGAAGCTTAGTAATTAGCGGAAAAAAGGTTATGAAATACTTCACTTGATAGGAAGATGTTTTGTCACATTTGAAATTGAGATACGCTATACCTACTTTTAGAAAATGTCTGCATGCAGGATGCAAGATTGCATCTCAGGATTTACTTCACCGATTTGGACCGGACACAGCTTATTTATATATTATATCATCGTCGTAAAAATACATTCTTCAAGTTGTCAGCACTTTTTATACTGTTGTTGAGGTATTATTAATGCATTTTAAATAGGATAAAATTCCTTGCTATTAAATAAAAAATGAGTTGGTGGCTGCAGTTACTTATTCATAAAAAAATGATTTTTCATAAATACGTTTCATATCAAAATAAAAAAATATCGTAATATTTTATGTTTTTTTACAGATAACACAAAAAAAAACAAATATTAATTATGTATGTAAAATTTTATACTAATATTAATGCATTGCAAACATAATACCATTAATTTAAAGTATATGAAAAGTCTATATGAAAAAATGATTTTCATAAAGGGTCAATTCTATTCTGAACATTTTTTCTTTAATGTTTGTTGATCCTAAGGGAATACATCGACATCTCATATTCGTATGATCGCATTTTTATGGACCTATGCAGTATAATCGTATCTCACCGACAATTCTACACGAGATACGATTATACTGCACATAGGTTCGTAAAGATACGATCCTACGAATAGGAGGCGTTAATATCAAGTTTTGAAAAAGAAAATGCAGAAAGTTCATACGGTGCGCCGTCTCATCGTTTATAGCATTCATTTAGAACCACTGCGCTCCTTTTGCGCGATCCGCTCGAAAGCGTGCGTTTCTACTTCTTTTTACGCATATGTCGATTATGCTCTTTTTGAATTTTTTAAAGATGGATTCAGGTCGGTGTAAAAAGTTTTTACGTGCATATTCCATTGGTATTCAGTCGGAATATCAGGGGAAATATCGACGAATTTTTTACATAGATTTGAGAGATTATACTGCTACAGCGGACTTAAATCTACAAAACCTTCGCAGCGGTGGGTTTTACTGGGGAACTTTTTAATTTTTAATTTTCATTTTGTCATAAAAAATAACCTTAATGTTTAAAAATGTCTGAAATTACTGTATTTAGATATTAGGACGAATGTTTCATTTTATATTTCAAATAGAAATTCAGTTGGGAATTTCAGTTCACACAAGTATCTTTTTTTATTTTTCATTTTTTCCATGAGCGGTTCTTTAGAATCCGTAAAAATACATAATTTGAACCACAAGAAAATTGATATTTCAAACCAGAGAAAATACGTGGAAAGAATGAGTCGAAAGATTGTGCGGGCGAGGATGGTAAAAAATGCGGAAGGCGCCTGTAAAGTTATTTTCCAAATGATTGGTTAGAGGTTCCGTGTGCGTGCGTACAAGCGGTAACCTCGGCTCTTCCTCTTCTTCGAAACCCAGTTTTTCGTCGCCTGCCCCGTTCGAGGAGTTGCTCCGATCGAATATCGTCGCCGCTGACGTACCTAAATTGGCGAGGAAACTGACACGAGTCTGGCAGAGATGGCGAATATATTGCGCGGGAAGAACGAATTCTTGAGAAGGCCTGTCAGAGTATCGGCTAGTGCTAAAATCTTGTCGAAGAATGTATCTCGGTGGATTTTCCCATCCCATGTGTGTTCACCGTTGCTATGATTTAGATTTTTCACGTACCTTATACATTACGGATGGGATATGGGAACAGATTTGAAGAATAAGTTATGCACTTTTTTCATATTTTATCATTTTTTGCGTGGTATATTGAGAACATAAATTATTATACAAGTTTTCTAATGAAACGATGTCTGTCAAATGCAGCAGAATTACAGTATTCAATTATTTATTTAGGAAATTGATTCTCGGCGGAGAGTATTGTTTCTCTACAGAGTACAGCTAACTATCGATATCAATATAATATGGTGTTTTAAAATTCCGAGCCAAGCCACAGAGCTAGTCTATCTTTCACAGCTCGCGCGTACGAGCTACCATCAGCACTGCGCGATGGAAGTGTAGTCAAATCCGCAGCTAGCGGCGGCTAAGCCACTGATCAGCGGGCGGTCGGTGCTCCAGACTTGACAGTTGTTCACCACCGTAGCGACAAAGCGGGGAATTATTCAAATGCTATAGAGATCGGAATCAAGAAATAAGCCGTGGGGGTTAAGGGTTAACCACATATTAACGCCTAACCTAACAGTAGTCTATAAGTCAAAATCAATGTTTTTCAAGCCGTTGCTTTTTCATTGAAAACAATTATTTATTAGTTGCTATGATGCCGTACGCATGTGAGTGGAAAATCTATTCTAAAGAATGGTTACAGAATTATAAACCTTTTTACGACCGTTTTACGACGTACGCTCATCATGCCGACAAATATTGCAGTATTTCATGAGTGGAAAATGTGTTCCTTAAAACGTTTGCAGGAATCTTAAGGGTTCTTGTCGGTAACGAGGGGTGCGCCTTTGTCCAGTTATAAGTATAGACGGCGCTCATTCGCACGTGCATGAAGAAAGACGGCGACCAGTTTCGCAGCACCTGATCCTTCTCACTCCCCTCCTTCTTCCTCCGAAGTCATTATTTTCGCAGCTTACATACTGCTGCGCTACTATGCAGGTGTGTGTTGTCTGCACACACATACGTCTACACACATGATCGCGCATCCGTTCAAATGCGCTTACCCCGCTTGTCCAGAATCGTCTTTATTTTGTTTGTGTATCTCGTGCCTCCACATTCTTCTCTCTCTCTATCTCGCGTTTTTCTTGTCCCTTCTCTTGTAGATCGCCTTCGTTTTTTTCTTCGTGAGGGACAAATTGGCTGGAAGCACAGGACCGTGGCTCGTAAAACGCTCGATTGGAAAATTATTCGGGGAAAATTGTTTTTCGCAAAATCGCGTTCACGCCCGCCCTTAGGAATATCGGAAAAGTGTATTTTATTGAAAATAAAGCGCTTCGAATTTACGATTACGCGCGGATTTCATTTTATGCGTCGAATAGGAAATTGTTTGATAATTTATGTTACGCCTCCCCCCTCTATTTACATATTTTCGCTCGCCCAACACCATAGCCGCTTGCAGGACTGTATTTTTAGCTTGCTTGGTTGTTAATCAAGCCACATTATGAAATATTCAATTTCGATAAAAGGCATCAAAATTCACTATTCAACCGATCACATATTATCGCGGATTAAAATATATTATCGCAAGACTTCGGCGAAAATAATTATTATTTTATAACATTCGATATTGTATACATAACAGACGAAATATTATATTTAAAACAGCTTTGGGAAGTCAGTATTTAAATTTAATAAAATTTATTTATTTAAATTTAATTAAATTAAATTTTATTATTTCTACAATTAGATGTAAAAATAGTATAAAAATATTATATGTCAAGGGCAGACGGAGATTTAAATTCTTCTCTTGTCGTAGTTGTTTAACGAAGTAATTTGTTATTTGGGTAAGAATAAAAATACAATTTTGATATATCCGTAAAATTCGATTTTACGGACTCATTTGTGGACAAGTGCGATGTGGCACGTACCCGGAAACTGCGTAGAAAGTGCTTTTCTTTTTTTTAAATAAATTATAAATATATATGTTTTCTTAAAAAATGTTTTTTAACCAGCACAAAGCTTTCTGTATATGAGGTATTAATAAACAACTAACTTTTGTGATATATCCTGTATAGTGTGTGCACATTAAATAGTATGAAACAGCAATTGCTAGCGACAGATTGCCATCCGCGTTATCCTCAATTCATTACGCTCGCGCCGCCTGTTTTTGTCAACCGCAATTTTCCTCAACATTATCATTCGACTGCATTACGGTTGCAACACGGCTGCGCTTTAGCTATCAGGCTATTGCTACCTGCCTAACAGACGACGCCGGGCCGCGGGGGTGCGATTAATCACGCCGTCGCTCGCGGCCGAAAGTAAGAAATAAAGGCGACGAAGACGCCGAAATGAAAGCTGTGCGCCACCTTCGCGATTAATCTCGGGCTGCTTGTTTCGTGCGCGGAGGCTGCAGGTCCGTCTTTGTTCGGTTGAACGACTCTCCGGGCGCTCGTTGCTTGCTGCGCGCTCTCTTTATACACTACCCCCAGCACTTCGGGAATGAGCGCGGGGGAGAATCGGAGGAAAAAAGGATGCGGAGGTGTACAAAAGAGAGGTGGAGAGACAGCGATAGAGGGAGAGAGATAGCGAGAGCTTCAGCGAGAGTAGGAGGGGGTAGAAACAGGGAGAGTGGGCACAATACAAAACATTTTTTTATTTTTTTTTTAATATTCAGAGATATTACTGTATTGTTGATTAGGAAGACCATTTTATATTTTTCAAAAATATAACTTGTACGAAGAAATAGACGAAAATCTACTATGCCAGCCAAAT
>UXGD01006197.1:0-12947 GCA_900474315.1 Torymus auratus
TTTACAGTAGATGGGAAAAATCGCATAAAATATTCGAGATTAATTTGGTCGGCAAAAAAGTTTGGCAACGGATAATGCGTATTTACCATTTTTCTCATGTTCTGGAACCTCCAAAGAACAAAAAAAAATGTAGTGTGGTAGGTGTGCCCCAAAAAAAAATTTTTTAATTTTTTGGACCCCGTATTCCGTAGAATTGCACATAAGTATATGAAATTCGTATTGAGATATCATATGGGATCGTTGATTCATATTATTTTCACGTGGGGTAGCTAAAACCATATTCTAAGAAGTTAGTACCGAATTCGTCGTCGAAATGTATGGTAATCACCATATAAAATTGTTGAGTCTGGCCAATAATAAATTTAATTTTTAATTAGAGTTGATTAGAATTTGCAGTATCTTATCTTTTATTATTTTAATGTGTATTCGTGTATTCCAGTTATCGTTGATTTGTAGCGATAAATTCAAGGACAATGAATGCATAAAACACTTGGTAAAAACATGAAATTAAATATCACAAATAGCAGAAGCATTTTTAAAATCAGTACATGATTCTGGATGAAAATTGTTCTTATTTAAGATCTGTGACCTCTTATCAGACTTGAAAATCAAAAGCTGCAATTCGCACTTTCGGACGTCGAGAAAATCGGCGTCGGTATCGAAAAAAATTTCTCCACCGTCTCCTACAACCGGACCTAGAGAGAAAAATAGCCTATCCACTTACATAGTACCATACGCAGGTGTACGCACACAGCTACAATCTAAACTTTCACAAGCGTGACGGTGTATGCCGGCGAGGGCAAGCGCGCCGGTCGACACTCAGCCAGTGGCACACTACGCGTACCTATGCGTGTATACGTGTATACAACTCTCCCCCTTCTCTTTTCTTTCTCTCCCCGCCCCCCTCTCTCTCTCTCTCTTTCTCTTGCACGCTTATATGCTAGGTACTACTGCTACTGCGTCGAGCTTGATACGACGTATCCGCGGGATCGGAGCGAGCAGCGAGACAGTCTGCCGCGCGCTTCACTACCGAGACATACGCAGCAGCTGTTTTTGCTCCGCTCTCCATCGTATCTCTCTTTCTCTTGTGTTTACGGTCGTGGCGCACAGAGCGAGGGCGTTGACAGTTAGCCGCGCAGCTTTACGCGGCCCTTCTCGTTATTTATTCACTGTGCTGCGTGAAAACAGACAAGATGCGCGTCGATCGGGGTTTCCTCAACGTCATGATCCTCAGTTGGGGATTCATGCTTGTCTTCACGGCTTTCCAGACCATGGGTAACATCGAGGTAAGTCTTGCCACTTTTTGTAGCATAGCTCTGCAACTATGCTTCGCTGCAGCGTTCAGTACAGTTGAGGTTAGCTTGTTTGTTTTCTCACGCACTGTCGATCTACTGTACCTATAGGCTGTGAAACAGTAGAAACGCTTTTATTTTTCTGAGCTGTTGTTAACGTTTTGTTTTTGGGCGGAAAGTGTCCCATTCCCGATTGTTTGTTTTCGGAGTTCGAAATGTTGATATATTAAGGTTAGGGAGTTACGTGATGAGAGTGTTCCATTAGAGCGCCGTATCTAATGAACGAAAATTGCAGACCACAGTTTACGATTGTTTAAAAAGTTTCGGAGCGCTTAAAAAAAAAAAAAAAAAAAAAAAATTAAAAAGCCGAAGAAGCTATTTAAGCTCTAATCTACCGTCGAAATAAAAAAAATATATACATATATGTAAAGATACAATATGAAATAAGAATTTTCAAGAATTATGTAATGTTAATTAACGAAATGGACGTAACAAATAATTTGTCGCCGTATATATCGGTACGCCTGCGCGTATGCATAAAATATACATTCTCAAGTCAACCATTATAGTAGGGAAAGAGAATTGCATCAGACGTTATACAATTTAGCATTTGTATTAAATGAAAGCACGCCGATAAAACGGCGAGCTCGAGGAAAAAAGCGCGCTCCCATGGACCCGTTTCGCTCCCTCGCAAAAGTTCAGATATACTTTAATCGCGCTCGTGCGTATTTATCTCGCGTGATTCGTTGCCTCTGTGAATTGAACTATTTTTTCCCGCAAGAGAAAGCAGCGCAACGTTTTCAAATTGACGATGATTTTTTGCCCATACCCCCAGTGAACTGCAGCGCACGGGAGCAATGCTCCGATCGATATGTACAAGTGACACTAAAGTCACATGCAGCTGGCGCAGCTATAGGTATGCACGGCATGCAGCGAGTAATAGCGGCAGGCGGCCGCGTGCGGATATACACTGCACCGCTCACCTTGAAATGTGCGGTGCATGCATGTATATACGACCGCCAGATAATACGTCGACGTCTCTTCCTGTTTGAGGAGATTTGTAGAGGATTGATTGCGATTGTAAATGTATAAAAGTTAATCAGGGGTAATGGGGAATTAGAAGCATGGTATAAGGAAGCAGCAATGAGCAGTGATAGTATAGTATTTATTTTATGTACTAAGAGACGAAGAACCGACTGCAATTGCGAGCGAAATGAGATGATGAGAAAATCGACGACGTTACTTGTGGCGTATACTTGCTGGACTATCCGCATTCTTGAATCGTTGAAATGCAAGGATAAATACAAACCTACTACGACGCCGCTTTTTTCCTTTAAATTTATTCTTGGCACATAAACAAAACGTGGAAAACTTTTTTCCGGGTATTTTAAATAATATAAATCTACCGAGCTCCCAATAGTTAATCATTACTTCATTATGATATTTTATGTTTTGAAGTCTGAATACTGAATTTTGCAATCGTATATTATATTTTTTATTTAATAGTAAATACATTTTAAAGAGTGTAAAAATTGAGCTTTTAAAAAGCGTCAGCTTGGGCGACTTTCAGGAAAACAATTTAAACGTATATCATTTAGATATAATGCACACATGCTTAGTACTTTCATACATAAAATGTACCTATATTGTATGATGTAGAGCTTCGTTTTATTTTCAGTCGAAAAATGCAACATTAAACAAAAATAGTTTTTCAATTTCTACCGGACGGTATAAGATATCGTTCAAGGTAAAGGTCATAGAACTAAAGCGAATGTAATTTACAAGGATCTTAGCTATATATATCGTTAAATTTATTCTTACCTTTGGTTAACCAGTGAATTTAATTAGATTCCTTAATCGGAGAGCTTTTTTTAGTGATGTACAAAGTTTAACCTTATTTTTAAATTGATTCATTTTAAATTACATGACATTCGTAATAATTTTGAGTTAGAGAGTAGTCCGTCGTTTCAGAACAATAGTACTAAACAAAAATATTTCTGATGTAAATGAACTTCACGCATGTAAAATAAATATAAAAGAACGGAAAACCATTTATATTTGAACCAATGTCGAAAGACGCGTGAATGTTGCCATGTTATTTTATTTTTGCGCTGCTTTAGCTTAGATTAGTGAAGAATGATTATAGAAAACATGAGATGAGATAAAAATAATCATTCGTTGTATTATATTTTATTATTTAATATTTGAATTAATGAAATGTTTATAACAACATTTTTTCCACCGTTAAATTTTTTTAAATAAATTAATTCATATTATCTTTTAATTATTTATGATTATGTTTAAAAGTTATATAACAATGCCAAAACTCATTTTATAGTAAGACAGGATTACAAAATTTTTAATTTATCTTTATTACCAGAAAATAAAGAAAAAGTGAATTATAGAGCTCTTATGTATCTTAAAAATACATAATCTATATAAAATTGTACAATCTTGAAGTACTGATAATTACTAAACTATACTTTGTTGAACAAATAGAATTATTGGTCCGTTTTCAAAGCACCTAACCCAAAACTGTTTGGTAATTGAAGTATTATTAAAGTAATTTAAAGTTTACGTAAATTAAATTATATTTATTAATTACGGTTTTATTTTTAGAGCAGGAAGTTAAAATACAAATTTGTTAATAATTATTTACTCCATGAAAAATTTAAGTTTCTTCTGATATAACTAAAATTAAACCTTTAATAGTCGTTTTAAAAAGTTTTTATTTAGTTCTGAAAGTAAACACACTTTTAATCATTAAACAGATTTTTTTACTCTTTTTTTAGTGAATCAATTTGAAGGAATTGAAAGATTATATACTTATTCTGATAATAATAAGTGGATACTTAATAAATAGGACGCGCATCGTCGATAGCAAATTATCGATTGTATTTTTTACAGATGAAAATATAAATTATTAACTTTCTGATAATGCGAAATGAAGAACGATTTTACATGTTTATCTATTATACGCCGTGATCTACTTATTAAACTTCATGTCATGCATAATTCTCAAATCTACGTTAACGATCGCCGGATGTTGTGATGCATTTAAAGATTGATTTAACTGGTTTGTATAAAATAGGTGGAGGAACCGCTACCTAGATTAAAATTTTGAAACTTAAGTATTTAGAACTAAGGTAAAGTAGGCAGTAGTGGGACAGTTTTTAGCATACTTCTTTTATAATCTTTTCTACTACCAAAACTAAGCATAATACATAAAAACTAATCGCCTTAGCAGATAGCTCGTGTTTCGAGGTTTATATTAAAAATATATCTTCTTTCGTTGCTAGTGTATTAAAATAATCGCATTTAAAGAAAATAACTACCGACTGGTGTAGTGGGACACGCTAATTTACTTGGGAGCACTAGTGGGACGCCGGTTTGGACACAATAGCAGGACTATACTTTTCAGTATTTCTGACTGTCCCACTACTGTGATATAAAAATCAAGAAGTACCGAAAGTGGGACAAAGGTTTCGTAATACGCATCCTGAAAATTTGTACCATGTTATGCACTAATTTTAGGAGTAAATCAATAAAATAACAAAGTGACTACATAATTAACAATGTTAACATCATAAATAATGCTAATAAATTAATGCCATTATCGTCTTAGCTGTTTATTATAGATTTTTTATTGCTGTCCCATTACTTGTCCGAAAATTGGCTTTGTCCCAGTACTGCTTTCTTTACTTTATAAGTAAATAATTAAAGTAGAATAAAAACACTTGATTTTTTGCTTTAAAGATTTAATTAACTTATCATTTAAATTAATTAAAACTCAATCATAGGAAAAATAGTGTTCACTGCCTTAAAAACCAAATAGTGTGCGCGAATGTTACTAATCAGAATAAAATAAGTGATTGATACATTTTTATGTTGCCAAAGCGAAATATTATCAAAACGGCAATTAGGACACATTGGTCATAAAAATTAGCATGCCCACAACATGCTTATTTGAATGAAGGTGAAATTGTAGGATAACATATTAACTTTATGGAGTTTCATAGCTATTCAAAATTTTAAATTCGTAGTGAAAGTATAAAAAACCTGTATTTTCCGCCTCTTAGATAAGATGATGAACACCGGGGTTGAGCTTCATTAATTATACATCTTGTGTAACACTATTATATCAAACGGCATTATTATAACCAGTCGATTGATGGATCTTTTTGTAACGGTTCATTTTCCAATATTTGCAGAATAATTTATTATTTATATAAAAAGAGGGAAGATAAGATATAATGAACTTACTTATTTGCTTGCGGTAATGGAAAAATAATAGCACAGAAAGCTGTTACCAGAAAACATTTAATTAACACAGATTGAGTAAACTAGAAAGAATGGCCTCGTTTTTAGTAATAATACAAATATGAGATAATGTAAATGATTATGGCGTATTATCATAATTTCCTTGTTAAAATTCAAAATTTCTTTATACATGAAATACTCTACGATTTTCAATGAGAACAAGGTTAATAGGACCATAATACATTTGGAAGTTGACAACGAAGTAGAAACATGAAGCAAATGAATATTTTATCGTCTACGTGGTAATTTAATGCATTTTATTTAGGGAACTAAACTATATTTTTTTACAAATATACTTAATTACGGAATTCATTGTCACTTTTTTTTCTTTGTTCTTTATATAAATAGTATTGACATATAATATTAAATTAAAGATTATAGTATTGTTGGGTTCTTTATTAATTATATTAATGATTAATTTTATATTTTATTTGTATAAATAAAAAATGACGGCGCGTGCTATAAGCGTGTTTTATTAAATTTATTATTGCTTTCGCCCGATATAAATTTTCGATATCGAAAATGAGAATTATATATTTTTAGACCAAAAGAATAGTTTGAAATAAATACTGTACCCTTTGATTTTAAGAAGCGTCTTTTCAAGTTAAATTAAAAGGAATAAATCCCGACGTTGGCTTCTAACATCTTCTTGTCATAAGTGAAGATCATTTCTTAACAAATGTATATTGTTACAAATTAAATCTGTAAACGGTACATTTAAAGTTATTGATTAATTATCACACGATTGCAATGATACATCCATGTTGAAAGTTTACTTGAAGACATAAAATGTTTTCGGTATAAAAAAAAAGAATTCAATATACATGCGAATAGATTTAAACAAATTTTTTTAAATACTCCAACTTATAATTTTTATGATGTACGCCTTTTTCTATTAGCTAACATTTGTAATAACGCGTTAAGTTTACGATACTTTTCAATTCACTGATATTTTATGATAAAAATCGGAATTAAACGCTCTCCTTTTTTCATTTGCAGAAAGCCGTCCTGACGAGCATATCCAAGGACGATCCGAACTTCCACGGCGACGGCTACACAAGCCTCGCCATCATATATGGCGCGTTCGCGCTCTGCAACTGGTTCGCGCCGTCGTTCATCTCGATGACGGGGCCGCGCACCAGCATCGTGGTCGGTTGCGCCTGCTACGTCTTCTTCATCGCGACGTTCCTCTTCCCGCGCACCGAGCTCCTCTACACGGCCTCGGTCCTCGTGGGTATGGGTGCCGCGCTGGCGTGGACGGGTCACGGCTCGTTCCTCACCATCAACAGCGACAGCGAGACCATGTCGCGCAACTCTGGCCTCTTCTGGGCCATCTTCCAGACGTCGCTCTTCATCGGCAACATCTTCGTCTACTTCGTCTTCAAGGAGTCCGACATTAAGGAGGATGTGCGCAATCTCGTCTTCAAGGTGCTCACTGGTGTCTCGACCGTCGGACTCATCCTGCTGCTGGCGATGAGGAGGCCACCTCAGGACAGTAGCATGGGCCCGGCCGAAGGTGTGTCCAGCGCCGACAAAGAGCTGCAGATCCCGGACGCGCCGAGGGAGAAGCCCCTTATTGCCGCCTGGCGCGCCCTCAAGGACGCCTTCAGTCTCTTCTTCACCGGTAACATGCTGCTGCTCTCGCTGACGTTTATCTACACCGGACTGTCGCTGACGTTCTTCTCTTCCGTCTACTCGTCCAGTATCGGCTTCACCAAGGCCATGGGCGACGAGCGAAAGAGTCTGATCGGCCTCTCGGGAATTTGCATCGGTATCGGTGAGGTCGTCGGTGGGGCTATTTTTGGAGTGCTCGCCTCGAAATGCGGTAGGTGCTCAGGTTGGCCCGTCGTCGCAACCGGCTTTGGCGTTCACATATTCGCTTTTATCGTGGCACTGCTCAATCTGCCGAACCGCTCGCCGTTCAGCGTAAGTACATTTTATTTTATTCATTGTGCATTGTTTAATCAATCTAAACTTATATATTACTAAAATTGCATTCCCATAATTAAGAATATACGTACAATAACATTTTAGGTGGCTGATTAATTAATAATCCTTGAAATGATACAATTATTATTAAACATTTTATTTCATAAAATATAATATTCTCCTAACTTGATCTGTACGAAGAGAAATTACATAAGTTATGTTCTTCAACTTATATCTTGCAATGATTATGTCCCCGTCAAGTTACGACTTATCATTTTTAAGATAGAATCAAAATTTGGCCAGTACAAAAGTCAGCACAAGCAAATAAACTCGTTATGTGTAAATTCTTGTTAAGCAATACCATGCTTTAAAATGTATGATTTTGCCCAATTAAATTTTATTATTGTATTTGTATCTTTGCTTGTACCGTTATTTTTAAACTTGTTACAGAATAACAGAATCGTACTTATTTTTATGTAATCAACACCAAACTTTTGCGTATAAAGTATAAAGTCAATGGCCCTTTAACATAACTGTTACCTGCTTGCGTTTTTATAAAATTATTGGGTAAAGATATTGTTCAAATAAAGTAATATACGAGCAATCAGCTGATAATCAGAAGAATCCGTATAAAAATTCTGAATAATTTCTGAGAAAAATACGTAAAATTTTAATTAAAAAAGTGTATGATGAAAACGAATTTATTTTATTCACCAAAATAAGTAGTGCTATTTACATACAGAAATTACTATAAAATTAAAACATGTGTACAATATGTCTATTGCTGAATAGTAAACAAGATAATTTTTAATACTAAATAAAAAGAACTTGACGTATGGAAGGATTTGAATTTTTAAGCACGTATTTTTTTGCACGATTGCGGTGAATAGTAAATTCTATTTTTTTAAAACGTTCCGAGAATAAATAAAATGGCAATACCGATATGGTAGCGATGAAAGAAAGTTCGTTTACAAGAATATTTAATTTTAAAAAACTTTACCAAATAACTATGAAAATTTCAGATAAAAGTGAAGTTTGAATCGTCAATGCATACAATTCTCGTTAAATTTTATTTACATTTTTATAATCACCACTCCGACCTACTTCGCCCATTAGAAAGTCGACTACGATCGATTCGCAATTTCACTTGTATAACCATAACCAATCTCTTCCGTTCTGTTCGCAGGACACGGAAGAAGAGGGCTTCATCAGTGCGTCGCCGGCCCTGGCGATGACGGGTAGCCTGGCCCTCGGCCTCGGCGACGCCTGCTTCAACACTCAGGTGTACTCATTACTCGGCACTGTCTACGCCACCGAGAGCGCCTCCGCCTTCGCCCTCTTCAAGTTCTGCCAGTCCGTCGCCGCGGCCATGAGCTTCATCTACTCAGGATTCCTCGGCCTCTATGGCCAGCTCGCCATTCTCCTCGTCTCGCTGATCCTCGGCACCATATCCTTCACCTTCGTCGAGATGAAGCACCGACGCGCCAAGAGGCTACGCAGCAACTCTTGTCCCGAGATCGATGTCACCAATGGTGGCGTTTACACTGATTAAAACTGTCCATGACTAGTGATTAACAATTCGTCATTTGACCTACCGTCCAAGTGCTTCAGCTGGTTTTTTTGCCAACAGTTTGAGCCGGAACTGTGCTTACGAGGGATGGAAATTAGGTTGCTCCATATGACTTTGCCCGTTTACGGGAGTTTGATTGCATGGAGGTAACGATTTTAATGTATTCAATCGGATATAGTCTTTCGTAAAATGAAAAATCAGTACAAAAATATTTTCTTTTCCATTGGAGATCTTGAGCTGTTGGAAATTCATCGTTCAGTATAAACAAAAATGGTTGACTGTTTTTTAATATATAAACGTCATTTATTTGAAGTGCTTGAAAGGCAAAATTCTATAAATATCGCTTCAGATATTGATCGGTACTTTGAACCATCTTTAAGGAAATCTTTTAATTTCTTTATATTATCTCTTTGTTACATAATTTTTAAGTGATATGTAAATTGCATTGAATAAGATGTATATATATGTCTATGTTATGCAATTTTATGTACGTGATTTACAATGAGTACATGTAAAAGGACAATAATTTTTTCGTAAACAATTACGAGAAAAGTTGTAGCCTTTTTCGCAAAATGAAAAAACTCGTGATTTTTAAGAATAACTCTGAAGAAACTTGCACGCATAATCAGAGAACAATTTATATTTAAATTAAGAAAGATTCGCAGCTTGTCAAACAAGTTCGCGATAAATTTTATATCTTAAAATTATAGACCTCTTGAGCATAAATACGTGCCAAAAAGTCATGATTATAATAACAGCCAGATGAATGCATTTCGTAAGATGTAAAAATTAATATTTCTTGATTTAGTAACATCTTGTACCGTAAAATTGTTTTTAATTAGTTGTAATTCCTGACAGTTTTAATTTCTTTACTATACGTATTCTTTTAATATGTATACGCGCACAAGACACTTTATAAATGTATAGTCTATGAAAAAATGTTCATATTTTGTAAAATAAAAGAACCCTAATAAGCTACAAAAATTAAAAAATAAGATCAAATATTCAATTAATTTTGAAATCGAGGTATAAATTATTGCTGAATTTTAATAATGGAGATATGAATTATGATGTATAAATGTATATGCAATATTAGGTACTACAGAATGTAAATGATAATTATAATTTGTAAATAATTTCTCTTCATAAACATTATATTTTTATAGTATTTTGATCAGTTGTTACGTAATTGACTTCCACATTTGATGTCAGAGAGAAATATTTTTCTATCTTTTAAATTTTTTCCCGTATCAAAACATACGTATTTTACATCTATATAATGATTTAGCTTATTTTTACTACATTATAATTGAATACGATAACGCCTAATGTTAGAACATACAATAAAATTAGGATCTGTGCCGATATTAATTAAATCATACTTATAATAGCCACATTTACAATATTTCAAGTTTCTTTATTCTATTTTATTTTTCATGCTGCACTTCAGTAGAAAAAAATTTTACTCATTCGTATATTTCATTTTAGTCACTGAAGCAGATTTTACTATACTTGCAGAGTAAACGTGTGAATTTTGTTTGAATTCTAGCTAACCAAGTGTAGATTGGAAAACATTTTCTTAATTGAAGAGGATGTTAAGTAATCAACATATACCAATAGAATGCATCACTAAGCGTTTGTTTAATTTGATGTTTTCGCAAAATTAACAATTGTATGATTTTAAAATCTGTTTCAATTTTTTTACGAATAATACTCTAATTTGTATATAAGACAATTTGAAACATGTGATTATCTTGTTATTAATTATATAGAAGTCTATAAGAAATGGCCAATAAACTAGAAAATAGGCAGAAAAACTGTGAATTTATTGGTTGTGATGAAACGCTCTCGTCCGTTGTTTGGCCATTTAATAGATTAGAAATAAAATTACATGAAAACGAAATATTCCAGTTTAATTTACTTAGTATAAATTCAGCTTACGTATAAAGCATTTAAGTACATTCAA
Source organism: Torymus auratus (assembly GCA_900474315.1). Taxonomy (NCBI): domain Eukaryota; kingdom Metazoa; phylum Arthropoda; class Insecta; order Hymenoptera; family Torymidae; genus Torymus; species Torymus auratus. The sequence continues at coordinate 11,078 of UXGD01006197.1, forward strand.
GCACGCAAAAAAACGTAAATGAAAAAACCCTGTCTAACGCCCCTCTATATAGATAATTTAATCAAATATTTATTTTTTCATCTAATCCGGTCTCCTTCATGTATCGCCATAACGATTGTTTCACTTTATAAGTACGAAAACTGATGAATTGTTTTTTATTCTTTTTAGTTTTTGTATGCAGCTAAAACAATCTCGCATATAGCAGTCTTACTCTATTTTTTATTCTAATAAGTGGGAAAATAATAGGAGAAAGAACGTTTCATCGATGGTTGAAAAATGTGCCCATTTTTTACCCATTTTGAGTAAAACTAGGTATTTATCAGATAATTAATAGAATCGATTTTTACAAGAGGATGTATGTGAAAAATGTTGTAGATTAATTTTACAACCAACGTATATTTTTATAATATTAAACAAAATGTTAATGGACTTTAGGCAACACTGTTTACTACTTCATTATTATATGTAAAGAAAAATAATTGCATTAAATTTTATTCAGTGGTGCACAAAACAACGAATGATTCACTATAATCTAATCAAAAAGTCAACTAAATTGAAAGTATCGAATTCATTTCTAATAATATTCATGAATAAATGAAATGTTTGAGTTGTGTGTGAATGAAAATGTGTAATCGCTCGTGAAACAAGTTCTACTGTAAAATAAGTAAAAGGACTTTCTCATGCAATAGGAGAAAAAGAATGTTATCAAATATTTTTAACGGTACGTCATTCGTTAATGATATCAAGAGTTAACCATCGATTGTGAGAGATGTAGGTGTGCATTGTTATCGTTAACGATCACTCAATCGTTCCATTTTTGTTATCACGATTAAAATGAGATAGAATATGACCTACTGTACGAAAAGAAATTATTTTTCAACTATGTTGATAATATCGTTTAATTTGAATGTGAGTTGATTAATAAATATTGTAATATACTCAATTAGGTATTAGAAAAATTTAATTTTTTCAAGAACAAGTTTATTTAAAAATTGACGCATGTTTTAAAGGAAAAAAAAAATAAATAAAAATTGTTAAACATTCCTCTACGAGCCGTTCATCTACTATTAAGGACAACATTTGTATATTAAGGAGTAAAATACATTTTCACAAAATTCTGTTATACTAGAGTATTTTTTATAAACTTTACGTTGTACATAATAGTATTATTATAAATATTATAATATATTTATCACATTGACTGGCGTTCCCCTGAAGTAATGCCTGACGGCGGTCCTGGGGGGACAAATACATGCCAGCAGAGGACGGAGGTGTGATTTTTAATGGGTAAAAGTATCGGACCCTTCCTGGTGTCTTTTAGAAGATTTTTACACATCTTCCGAAAAAAAAAATCATATTAATATTTAAGTCATTTAGTGACTTACAAATTATTTTAAAAAATGAATAAACGTAAATTCACCATAGAAATTTATAGGCTATAATAAAATGAATATTATGAATTTATTATTAATCTTTATTTCTGCTTATATTTTCATATATTTGTATAAAATAGAGTAACAATGATTAAGTATAGTAATGTAAGTTTTATTAAAACAAAGCTATTAAATTACAAATAAATATTGGATATGAAATGGTAATTATTATAGAATATTATAATATATCATCCCTAGCAAAAAAAAAAAAAAAAAAAAGTAAAGACAATTGAACAAAATTGAAGAAAACAGTTATTCACTGCAGATAACTGCAGAAAAAGGTCAGAATTGAGACAAAGACAACAGTTATCTACAGTTTCCTTCAGATATTTTCAGTTATTAACTGTTATGTTCAAATTTCAATCGTAAAAAAATTAAAAAATAAATTTTTTGTTCATTTTTCTTCACTTTTCTTCAAAATTTTCTTCACTTTTAAA
>UXGD01006198.1:0-12946 GCA_900474315.1 Torymus auratus
CCATTAATTAGCCAGTTTTACTAGCTATTTTCTAACTTCTTGGCCATTTCGCATAGACGAATTTCCACCAGGGTAGTCACTGTATTTTAAATTAAGTTATTAAGTAGGTATAACGCTTTTCGATTAACAAATATAAGAAAATATTCGAAGCAAGACTTTTAATTGTACCAGTACAAGTATAAAAAAGCATTCTTGTACACAAACTATATACTCCTTGGATTTTAAATTTACTATCACACCGATTCATAAGATTATTATGGTAATCTGCCGCAGATAACCATTAACAAAGCTCGCTATCGCAACAACCCCAGCTTCATAGAAACCACTAATCAGCGGCTCTCCCCAAACAGTAATAACACCCATACCTCCGACCATCGTTAATTTTTTTCCAGCACGCATATATACACAGATACATGCTCACACTGCACCTACATATCCACCCCGCGATAAAGCGGCAGAAACCCGTTCGGCAGTTGGAAACAACGATTAATTAACTTCGGATCGCGCTCGATACGCCCAAAGAGCTCGCTCGTTGTACAGTGGCGGCAAAAGAAAGCAAGAACAGAGAGAAGCGCGCCCGCGCGCTAATCTAATCAGACGCACGTCGCGCGCGCAAGGCACTCGCCAGAGGTTTTTCTCATCGCGGCGGCTGCGGCGGTCCCGGAAAGAGAGTCTGCGAGTGATAGCAGCCTCAGGTGTGCGCGCTGATAACGCGCTGGCCGACGCGTCGGCGAAGGAGGAGGTGGTGGAGGAGGATGTGCCGAGGTGTTCGTCCGCGCGTGCGCGCACCTCATTAGGAAAGACGCCCGAGATCCGCCTTCGTGTTAAGCTGTTAATTTTCTCGACACCTGCTGTAGTCCACCGCCGTGGCTGGGAAGATATATTCACCCCGGAAGACCGGGAGAAAAGCGTGAAAGAAGGTGCGAGCTGGCTAGTTAGGGGATGAACGGCAGGTCGAGAGGTGAAAAGCAGAAAAACAAACGGGGAAAAGCGATATGTGTGTCGAGAGTATAGGTGTGAGTGTCCAAAGTCAGATGGAAAAACAGAGATAGTCGAGAGAGAGAGGGCGAAGGAAGGTTGAAAATAAAGGTAAAAAGTGGCGGGGAAAACGAGCGAGGCTCGACCGGTCACGTTCCCTAATTGCCGGGCAGCAGCGATAATTTCGAGCCGCGGCGTCTCGTCCCTTTTCCAGGCGCGCACATGCACGCTCTCTCCACGCGTGTACATGCGCGCGCTGCAGTGCTCTCTTCCTCGGTGAAATATCGTCCGGCGAGCGCAATTAGATTGAATTATATCCACCCTTCGGTGACCCGGCCCCGGTTCGATCGTGCAGCAGCAGCAGCAGCGGCAGTCGCCTCCTAGTTGCTCAATGACTATCTGTCTCCCTCTCTACCGGCTCGTTTTTTACGTCTCACGCTGGAATTTTTTCCCCGGAATTTTTTCCCGTCTACTGCGCCCGCACGACTATACGACGGCGACGAGCGCAGAACGTTTGATACGATCCGATATGTTTGCTGACTCACAATTTCGGGCTCTCGTTGTTGGCTTAGCTATTTTTTAAAGACCTTTTTATCCGTGTCCTTTCATCCGGACGTACCCTTCTATTATGCGCGACCGCGCTCTTAATTATGCCCCCGGCAGCCCGTGATGTGCGCTATCGCGTGCGCCTGTGCTGGATACGCTTTTTTACTTTCTCAAAGAGAAAGCCTTGTGGCTGAAAAATTTCTTTGCGGACACTTTGCTCGGACAAAAGCAGAAGGATGAGAACGGATTATATGCAAATAAAATAATTTGAATAGAGGGATTTAAATCGCATACCATGTTAGTTTGATTTTAAAAGTTGAAAACCATTGTTGTTTATTTTTTCTCATTCAGATATAGACTTCATTTGAGTTATGAATATTTAAACATTTTGAAAAAATGTTTAAATGAGATTAATTTTAACCCCTTCCAGTATGATGTATTTTAATAAAATTCAATGTTCTTTTTTAAGTATACCTATAATAATTAAATTATACATTATTAAGGGAAGAGGGTTGAAATAAGTAATTTTTCAATTCCTATATTGTAAAAGATTCTTTAAACTATGTATTGCTCAGAAATATGTTTAGAAGATGAGAAAAATATAGACATCAGGAGAACTAATTTGATATATAAGATTGAAATAAAAGTAATAATAATAAAATGTACGCGTGTCAGTTACACTAGAAAAAAAATTTTTTAATTTAATCAATTTCGTTATTATAGCAACCCTAATTTATCACTGATTATTTCAATTCAATAACTGATATAATTCTTTCATACATCTATTTAGTTAGTTGATACATCGACCGCTAGGAGGCAGTGTCCGATTCAATATTGCTTGCTCTCATAAGTGTAAATATGTTCTTATTCCGTACTCTCTTTCTCAAATATAATATTGATTCCTCTTAGTGAACAGAGGCTACGCTCTTGCTCTCTTAGTGCGGCGCGGCTTGCTTATATGAGGCGCAGTGCTGAGGTGTGAGAATTATTTCTTCTTATTAAGATTCAAACAGAAAGTCAATATTTTTCCCCGTATCCTGAACCTATCAAAATGAATTTTTTTAATACAAATCTTGCCTGTTACATTATTTAACTCTACGATGAGGGCATTAACGCTTTTCTCTACGTTTTTTTTCGCGATAACGACATACATAATAACGTAGAAATTGCGATACAGTTGACAATACATTACTAAATCTTATAAGCAGATATCTACGGCTTCCACCAGTGAGCTTACGCACAAATTTTTCGCACAGATCACTGCATAATAATATGTTTTTGCTAAAACATTTTCTAGCTTAATCGTAAAGCAGTGGTTTTTTACTATTGCAAAGTTTTTTAAGAAAGCAACAAATTTATCAATTACACGTATTTTTTCAATTTTAGTATTGGGATTTAATTTCGACGATAGAAGAAATCACAAAGGGTAAGTGTGTGAATAAAAAGGAACGCAATGAATAAAAAACATAAACGCGAATTATAATACTGTTTCAATTTTAAACTGATTTTTAATTTAAAAGTTCAATAAAAAAAATTTCATAAAGATACTCTTTGAAAAAGCATTCTGCTAATTCAGTTAGCTTAGCAGCGGTATTCGTCTTTATTATTAAGTTACGTTGTATCTTAAAATCGAAATTGAAAAATATTTCAATAGTCATAATTACGACAAAGAAACCGGCGACGTGAATGGCAATCGCACTGTTACTACACATCACAGCATCACGATTAAGAAAAGTACAGTGTGCGACCGATTTGCTCACGTGCCAATCAGTGCAGGAGTGGTAACCTACACTGTCTTTATTGAAGTCCCCGTGACACTCCGTTCACGACAAGCGTAATTTTGACACCAATACAAGAGAGAAAAGAACTGCTAGTGTATACGACACAGTACGATTATTACTTATTATGTTTCATTAAAGTTTATTTGTATGCGAACGTGACCGTATCATATAATTTATTATTTCATATTTTATAATTTTAATACTGTTAAACATGTGTATTTATGAATGTTTATGTATGAGTGTCTACAGATAAAAGTTTAGCTGGAACAGCAAACATGACAAAAAAACCGAGCTGGGGTAGATTTTCTTTAAAATATTGCAGAAATTCTTTAAAATTTCTATTTCTTTAAAATATTGTTTTTATTTTCATACTTACAATTCCCTTCTGTATAAACAAATTTTTCTTAAGATATAACAATCCATACAGTACCGAGCATTATAAATAAACACGAAAAATCAAACAATACAAAGCCATAACCATTCGACATTATTATTTATTGCCCAATCTCGGCGCACTATCATCGACCTCCCATTCGACTTTATACGTCCACCTCGTCCACCTCCAATATATCCCCCCGCTTTGATACTACTGCTCTTCGCTTTCCGTCTTTGTCCCGTACTGCACGGCTACTCGGTCTCGCGCTCGCTGCTACACGTCTCTTTGTCTCTGTCGTGAAGCGTGGAATTCCAGCGGAGCGGATACCTGCATCTCTCTGCTGCAGCAACAGCAGCACCAGCTTAGTCACGCTCTACAATGAGCTGCAAGCAAGTAGTCTCTCTCTCTCTCTCTCTTTCAGCATTGCTCTCTTTCTCTCTCAGCCCTCGACGCGTCGTGTTTCTCTCTTTATTTCTCGCGCGGCCAAGCACTGCAGTGTTCGCTATTACGTGTCGTTATTGGGCCTTAATAGGGCCCGGCAAAGACCCCTCCTTGGATATGCCGATTATCGGGTTACCTGAGAACGCGTTTCTTCCATCTCGCTCTCTCACTCTGCTTCCCCTTCTTTTTCTTGTTATGTTGCACAGGCTAAGGCGCCGTGCAAGAGAGAGAGAGCGAGTGAGCACATGAGCGTCGAGAGAAAGAACGAACGCGCGCAGTTGTGTTTACTCGAATTACCTGCGTATGTACTAATGCATTTGTGCCTCGGCGCACGTACAAGGCGGTTACGCGAAAACACGCGGCATCGTTGCGAGAGAGAGAGACAGAGAGGACGGGCCTTTCTCGGGATCTCTTTTCGAGAAGCAGAATTGTACACGTCGCTGGGGACGATAAATTACGATTAGGCGGAATTTGTTTGCATTAATGTATACACGCGAGCTTCGAAATTGTTTCGAAGTGATTACGCGTCGACGACTCGTTGCCACATAAATCCATTGACGCCTCAGCGCGGTGGCTGTTTTTTAATAAGACTTTTCACATAGATGCGTGTGTGTGTCTTTGGACGTGCTAAACCAGCGTATTTACTGCTTTTGTGTAAAACTCGTTTGTTGGAAATCTTTAAAAACAATAACTCATTTTAATGACGTTCCAATGTTGTGTTTAAATCTTAGGAATATGAATAATTTGTCTTACAAATCATCGTTAAAAATTGAAAAAAAGTTTATGACATCATGGAAAAAAAAGAAAGCAGTAAAATGTTCAAATGCTGTTATTCAAAACCATTAGCAAGCCCGTAAAAAAATCTCTATTCCCAACATAGAAAAGTCCCCAGCATTATTACGATTTTCGGACGACAAAAATTGGAAAGCGGAAGCAGACGTCGTTTTACAACTCGCACGCTCACACACATAGATCGCGCGCGACGTCTTAATCGGTAGCAGTCACGATTTATGTTCACGTTCGCGGCGGGATATGTTTTCCCCCCTCGGGAAAAAGATCGAAATGAAAAAATGCCGTTTACGATATTAATGAAACGTTCGCTCCGGCGGCGGCGGCGGCTGGCAATACATAATGACAGGTTATGAAACCTGTGCGCGCCGATCTCTCCTCCTTTATCTTGCCCTCGCCTCTTCTCGCGCGCCCAAATCGGGAGCGCGCGAGTCGTGTGTACCATTTGCATCGACGCTTTTCGCGACTGTGCCTCGGGGCTAGCCAAGCGACCGTTAAATCTACGTCTTCGGCCTGCCCGTCGCTGTACAGCGCTGTATGTGGAGCAGGGCTGGGGGGACCCATGAGAACGCGACGACGTTCGCCGCATATTCGAAATACATCGCGGTAGCGCAATGATGTATGTGCTCGGGGGCGTGCGTTTTGTAAAGGAGTATGTATATATATGTAGGTAGAAAATTTCTCCTGATTCGTTACGTGTATTATATTCACCGTAAATGCCGCAGTATGATTATATTGAAATATATGAATCGGAGTTACATAAAGCTTTTATTGCAAAATTAAATTTTCGATTTGGAATCTATATAGTTATGCGACGAACGATGATATACTTAATATTTTTTGTATATTTTAATTAGTAAGGTTCCCAGCAGGCGATGGAGGCTTGAATGCTAACAAAATAAGAGATTGTTAGGTATTCATGCAACTATTATTATTGGATCAACTGATGGAATTTATTCTAAGTAAAATCTAAACCTTTGTTAGAAACAATCTATAAATAAAAAAACAAAAGATGAAATATCGTTGTTGAAATAGGAAAGTACTGAGACGAAGAGTGAAGTATACTGATAATACACATTCCTCAAAGTATCCGATCCATGTCCTTCACATTCACCAATCACAAGACCATAATATATTTTTTCAATCTATCCATTTAACCCGCAATAGCGCAATTTTCCCCCGCGAAGGTCAGAAATCCCGCGTGTCCTCCAGCCATTCCCTTTCCATCCATTTCCATTTTCTGAATGGGCAGCTCTCTCTCACCTCCTCTCTCACGGAACCCCCTCTCGTATATATATGCACATGTATGCACTCACTCGCGAGACGTGTTCCGTTGCTAGAGCCGAGCCGACGTCTGCGAGCGCGCGTGACGTCACTCACGTGCTGCATTGTACGTACACGCGCGGGTTATTGCACAGATTAAAGCGCGCTCGCGCATGCGAGACTGGCTTACGAATGTCATGAGAAAACTTGCGTGGAGGCGGACGAGAAGAGAATCGGAAGAACCGTCCATATTTGGCGCTTAGCGCGGCGTCGACGGTAGTTTTGTACTGCATGGTTGCATATGTGACTTTTCTACCGACGATTAACAGAGTACGAGAGAAGATTGTAGGATGTACGAATGTGGGCGTTGTACTTTCTTTTTCTATAATTTTTTTGTTATTCTTTTTTGGAAAATTACATGTATGAGGTTTTGGCGCGTCTTCATTAATGTCGGCTGCTGCTCCTTTCATAGTTGTCCGATTGATCGATCGACGTAATACTTCATTTCCATTCAAAAATATTGCCTGTGCGTTAAAGTTTTTTCGGTAAAGCTAAAAGGATATAAAGAAAAAAAAAGGTTTGAAAATCTTAAGGGTCAATACATCAAGAGGCGCGTTCGACGATAATGAGCCGTCATTATGTTCAATACGTCAACTAATCATCTCTATGAATAAACTCGCAGTACAGTGAATAATGTGCAATAAATGAGTTCAAAGTCTTCGACCACCTACAGCTTAAGCGATGTAACTGTAAACTGTTTTTACGGAACATAAATTAAACGAAAATATTTTGCACTGAGAGAAAAATGGCCATATAGCAACAACAAACTATCTGAGAAATTTTATTAAAGATATAACTGTAATTTAATAATGAAGAAGTGTTTATATTAATTAACAGACCATAATTTTATTATGCAAGTTTCATAAATGTTTCCTGCTTTAAAAAAACAAACTGGCGTTAGCAAACCTGTCCAGTGTGTTTACTCAGGTGGCCATTACTTGTCTTTCAGCGTCACGTCACATTGTAATAAATTACATATAAATTAGCTTTATGATTCATGTGTACACTATATTATTTTAAATGAATATTACAAAATTATTATCTTAAAATTATTATATAATTCATAAAACAACAAAACAATCTTAAACGCAATATATTGCTACAGCACGAAAAGCAACTTGCTCTTTCAGAGGTCATCCTCGCAATAATAGCAACGAGGAAGCGACCCTGCTCAACCCTTTTCCTCGCGCATCTCGACCCGCTCGACGCGTCAGACCCTACAGACTCTCCGGGCTCATTCTCCGCTCTCGGATTTCCGCGTCGTCGTCGTCGTTGCCGCCGCCGCCGCTTATATATCCGCGTACACCTTGTACACATTCGTTTCCGTCGACTTACACAATGCAGCCGCCGCCGCCGCCGTGGCATTCAATTCATACACCGTCCTCGCGAAACTCGTGCAACTAGCTCTCGCGGCGCTCCCTTTTAGCCACATTAAAATTAGACTCGCGCGCGCAAGAGCGCGAGATCCTCGCCGGCCGATAATAGCCCGCGTCTCCGTGTTCGCGGACGAGATGCAAGCGCACGCGCCGCGAGAGAAGAGGGAGGACATTGTGCCAGGAGGAGAGGGGAGATCGGGCCCCGATAAAATTGCTCTGTCGCGGCACAGCAGTCGCATCACACAAGGGCCTTGTGCTACGGAGCGCGCGTGCGAGCTTGGGCTGTTTGCCCGCGGAGAGGTATATAGAGTGTACGCGTGTAAAGCGCGATGCGTACGTTGAGATAATATAGCGGAGAGCGGAAGAGAGAAGAACGGAGAGGGAGAGTTAGGGAGATCGTGGGTATATGCCGTGAGTGCGTGTTCGGTATTTGGATCAATTATTGACTCTTTCGCATGTAGCATTGAAATTTATGGAATAGGCGCTGGGTTCAAGTGTGATTGTATTACGTTTTTGGTTCTATCTTTCCGATATGAATATATTTTCTATGCTTGTTGAGGGATTTATTTACAGGTATATTCTGAATTATGAATGCATGTGGTGTACATATTATATTTTACTTTTACATTTTAATGCAATTATAGGTGAATAATACATTGTTCTTAAATATTATTTATTATAATAATGTCCTTAAATTTTACATTTACAATGTCATTTTTACTCAAAAAAGTATTCCATTGTCTTTTTATTGACAAAAAATTCTAGAGGGGACACGAGAAAAAGGAGTATGAGGCTTAGCATCAACTTTAACTCAGGTATTACATTAGCGAACATTTCCGATTGATATGATGGTGTACCTGTTCTGGTTGGTTGGCGAATGGTACTGCCATACTGATTGGTTAGCAAGTGGTCACGAGATTGGCTGACGCATACAACTCGCCGCTGATTGGTCGACGGTGACTCACGTAATTGTCTGGTGATGGAACTTGACGCTCATTGGTCGACGAGGACTCACGTAATTGGTAGAAACAGATTGACCCATACATTACGCTGGTTTAGTATAAAACATCGAGGTCATTATGGAAGGATTAGTTCAGTGTCATACGAGAAGGAGTGACAATCAACATAGTTTTTATAAAACAGCATATAATATTAAAGATTTTTTAAGTACTAGAAAAATATACTAAGATTGTATAAAAACTCGAATCTAACAGTCACATACAACAGTATTTCACTCAAGCGCGTCAGTTACGATGAACAAAATGCTCAAAAGCACTAAAATTTCTTTCTGTACGATAAGTTGCTCCAGAAAAAGTATAGCATTCTCTTATATATACTATGAACAACGAGGAAAACCAAGTGTCATAGGTGTGTACGAAAAAAAATTTCAAATCCATATTTCGGGTTATGTCGCAGATTTCCGTAGATTTGCACATTACATATAAAAAATATATTAAATTATTTATGTATACAAGAAAACCTTTTTAATTATACGGCTACGAAAACGAAACTGTAAAAAATAATAATCGTTTATAATTAATGAACAAAAAGTAGTATGATAAAAAAAAATTGCCATTCAAATTCAGTCTATTGTAATCCATCCTATCAAAAACTATATACTCTCCGCATATCCCTAACCTACAAATAATAATCGCCAACACTTGCGCGAATCTAACTTTCTCTTTTTTTCACTCCCCCCAAAGAACAAAGCTCGCTTATACGAAAATAAAGAAAGAAAGGAGTCGCGCGCCCGTATGCACGCACCCAAGCCCGAGAGAGGAGAGGATATCGCGCTCGTCGCGCGAGCGCAGATGCGTCCCGTGAATGGGCGCCCACTCGGGCTCCCCTCAGGGGGCGCGCACCTGTGCCGCGCGCTCGCTCGCGTGGGGGCGTGATGTGCGCCACGGGGGTTGCTAAATGCTTTAAAGGGCCCCGTCGCTTGTGCACCACTTCGCGCGGCTAGGGCACGCGCGCGCGAGCGCATCTGTCGCCCAGTCAGCACGCACAGCCCGATGTTTAATGGAGAGGAGTGGCCGCGCGACGCTTCTGTTGTACATAGCTCCCTAGCTGGGGTGAAATTAAATAGGTTGCGGGGAGACGCAACGAGTGCTTGATTTCCCTTATCGGGAGGATTGTTTACGCTTGCGTTATCTTTCGTTTGTTGGAGGAGCAAAGGGGTTGGCTGAGTTAATTATTTGATGTATATGAAGATCTTTTTTTTAAATTTGGGTATTGATGTAAGCGAAATTTTTAGGAATTCGAAGATATAGGTATGAGAAGTTATTAATAAAGTGAAGTTTTATGCTAAAGTCTCGTGGCCACAAACTTCGTAAACTCATAAGAGTTATGTAAACATGTTGTATAATGAGCTAACACGACGGCAATTATTCAGTATGGGAAAACGAAAGGCATATAGGAAGACGACGCCATGCAGTCGCTAATCATGTGTTCAAACTTTAAGTACCAGAAAATTTGTTTACACAAGAGGTACAAAATTGCTGTACTAAACGCGTATTTAAACAATAAACGTTTGACGTAAGTCTCCAACAATTTCCCGTTTATTAATTCTATAAATATTTGATGATCCTATAATGATTATAAAATTAATCATAGTATACAACCACAAAAAATAAAATCATATATTTATAACACGTTATGAGTAAAATTTACCGATTTTGTTGTATTTTAAAATAATTTTAAACGACATTGTAATTTTCATTAAAACGAATTAAAATGACTTTCAACGCAAATCAGCCTACAATCTCCACGAGCCAGCTTAATAACGTTCACACCTCCTCACAACGACGACAATTAACTCATTAACTTTAATACCGCGCGCTCGACCGGCGCGCCTCCCCCTATTGAATACCGAATAATGCCCCATTGAAAGGCCGCGTATATAGAGGCGCTCTCGAAGCCGCGCATGCATGGCGCTCGCTTGCCTCGTCATCCCGCGCGTGCACATCTGCATAGCCCCATTATTATTCCCTCGTCCCATTACACCCTCGAGCGCGTGCAGCCTCCGCAAGTGCGAATTCATCGGGCGTTCGTATAAGGAAGCGCGTCCTTGCGCGGTGGTGCTCTTCCTTTTTTGTCGATTTTCAATGGAGCAGTGCGGCACTCCGTAAGGGTATCGTTGTGGCGCGCGTGCCGGGCGCTTTTTCGGCCATAGGGGATCACTGCGCGCGTAATCCGAGCCGCTGCTGTACACACCTTTTTGTCCGCTGGTTCGCTCTCTCCACCTCTGATTCTCTCTTGCCCCTTTCTTCCGATCTTCGGCTCGAATTTCCCGCAGTAAACGATACACGTCACGCGAGCGCCGCGCGTGCGCGGCACTTTTGTGCCTGGACGATGCGTAAATCAGAGGAAGTCGTCTCCGGCAGGTCCTCCTTTGCGCGTTTCTTCTTCTTCGACGGGTTCTTCGCGGTCTTGTTCTTTGGTCACCAGTTGGTCTGGGAGGAAAGGTATATCCTGCGTGATTCTGGGGGGAGATTTCATTTCAATGAGGTTTGGTTCCTCGAAACGTGCGATGTATATTTAAGGAAGATGCATTTGATGAAAAAAGTATAGATTATGCGTGTTCTTGAAAATATTTTTTAGCTAATTAAAAATTCATTATTCTTATTTCATGTATCGTTGGTTGTTATATTTATCATTGATTTAATAACAGAATGGTAAATTTTCTAAATAAGACAATACATGGACAATTGTTCCTGGGTAGTTGATTATACAGCTCATATGATTATTGCCTGGCGAGGACTTAAGTGATTGGTTGGCTGATGGCCGCTGAGGTTTACTATTAAACATCGAGCTAATCATGGAACGATTAGTTCAGTGTCATTCAATCGAAAGTGAAGATTTCTTCACGATCGTAACTTTTATAAACAGTATACAAAGAACGACTTTGTTAATTTCTTCCCGCCGGAGATCTACCAGATCATTGTGCACAAATTGGATCTGCACTCTTTGATCCAAGCTTTGCTTGTCTCTCCATCGATGTCTTTCCATCCTGAGATAATGAGTGATTACAAGTTGTGAGAATAAAAGAAAATTTCAGAGTTTCCCAAAATCTCCTATAGCTTCGTTCAAGTGTTTTTGCTATATCGAATGTCAAAGCTGATCAGTCATTTGATACAGATACGTGAAGAGCTTACAATATTTTCCTGCGATTTCCGAGCTACTTCTTGATGTTTTATAGAGATTTACGAAGCATGCAATTGTCCTCGCAGTGCAGTATAATACTCTTTTACTATTTTAGGTTATGTTTTATCATAAGAAATCGGCACTATAGCATATTTCACGCAATTTTTCGTTATAGTTTGATCAAAGTTTCACTCATACTTTACGCGCAATGTTATTTATTACATGACCAAAATAGTAATCCTAGACCAATGCTATTAAACATTAAAGACTCCCCATTCTCTGTCTCAGCTATTATCAAATTCACATTTATCTCTCTCAAGAGTAATTTGCGATTCAAGTTTATTCATACATATGCAAAAAAGTTAATATAATTTAAAAAATTGATGTAACTCTATAATACAAATTTTATGGTTGACCTTAACCATGAAATTTTTCAATCTATTCATTTTGTGATAAAAATCTCCCCTTCCGACAACTCATCGTCCTAAAAAATAGAGCCATAACTGCACCCTTCTCTGTACGAAAACAAGAAGCATTTTCTAACCAAACAGCAGATGGATATCTAAATCGTTAACGCAACAATGGACCATGAATTAGCGCTCGCCTCGTACCCTCTCGATTTTTTACACACTCGCCCCAAATGGCTTACGATGCTTTTGCAGATGACACACGTGCAGAGATCGTGCGCAGTGAGGGTGGGACTGGCTCATTGTACCGAGCACACTTGTCTGCATCTCGCGTGTCGCCGGGATTTTTTACATACGGTCTCTCGCTCTACCATAACAACGCCCGATACGCGCGCTCAAGTATCATCGTATCGTCGAGAGAGATAGAGAGAGAGGGTAGATTGCGATCGATAATCGACCACTCGGCAAAAAAATGCACATCCGCGCGCCTGCAAGCGCGAAGTATTGGGTTTCTCGCGCCTTTTTTCGGCGCTCTCAACTTTGCGCGAAAGCGAGTGGGTGATTTAAATTGCTGTTGCGTAATGCGATGCTTTTTGTAGTTTCTCTTCACTGAATATTAAAATTTATTTCCAGCTTTGTAGACGAAATTGTTTTCATTTCAATTTGGCCAGTTCTCACTATTTGTTAAAATTAACTAATTCTAATATTCTATAGTATATTTTATTAAAAATGAATTATTTTAAAAAGTCTTAAACCTAAATAACAGAGGGAGGCGAGGTTCACGTA
>UXGD01006199.1:0-12940 GCA_900474315.1 Torymus auratus
ATTATAAAGAAATATTGTTTACGATAAAGAAATATCGTTAATTATTAAGAAATACAACTTTGGTACAAATAACATTACAATTTTATAATTAGAAAAGCATACTTTTAAAAATTTTCTTCTCTCTGTGTAACGCTCTTTTTCTGCTTTGGACGTGTGGTAAATCGGACGGGAAGAGGGGGACTACCATTTAATCATTTCGGAAGAGGTGCGAATTACAATTAGCGTCATTCATATCACTAATATTCCATTTGTTGAAAAGACCGCGAACCAAACATCATTAACAAATAGCGCGCTCTGTCACAATTCGCACACACATGCACAAGCCAGCCTCCATTCACGACGAAGAAAAGAAAAATGACTCCGCACTCTTTCTCAGACAAAGACCTAAATTGTTCACCTGCTCCCCCTTCCAGAAACCAAATCATTCTCTTTGTAAGTATATATTATACATTACTCGCTCGCTCGCGACAACGTATATACATATATATAATACAAAAATACACTTGCCTATGAATCACGCCGCTGGAGTGATTCACAACCGCGGTAAAAAAGAATCTTTTTCTCTCCCTCCTACTTGTCGATTTAACGAGCGCGGAGCGTGAACGCGACGTTGCAAAATATCTAGCTCGCTCGCTTGGCGCGATTCTCTGTTGTAACGGAAAAATCTCTCGTATATAGCGATGCATTGACCTCCGCCAGCGAGAGCGCATCGCTGCAGTGTATTTATATATCCCTTTTTACTTTCTCACGTGCATTAACAAACAAGGAAGATGCGCGTGCGCGTTTCTGAGCGATTTTCTTTTCATTGCCAGGTGTGTACGGTTGTCGAGTGGGAGGAGGATGAGGTGCGATACGCGAGAGCTCGTGAGAAATTGTTTGAGGGAGAGAGGTAGTTTTTTGCTGTTCTGGTTGAGGAAGTGAGTTTGAGATGGAAATGTCGGCTGTAAGCTGCTGCCAGGAAGTTTGAGATTTTCTATGTGAGCAAGGTGTTTTTCTCTTTAGAGGTAATTATATGTGAATCGGGGCTTTCGAGTGTGACCGAAAACATAGATATAGGAAAGAGATTTAATTTTTAATGGAGCGCACTCGATGCTACGATATTTTTCCTTAATTAAAAGCAACATATTAAGGCGTTATTCACCTCAAGGTACGAAGCTCTATTGCTATATCTTGATAGTATAAGCTGTTTTCTTGGAAGAAATAAAACGATTAATAATTTATTTATTTGCTTGGTTAGTCTCGATACACTTTTCACTAACAGATATTTTCAATTAAATATGCCACTTTACGAATTTATCTACTCCAGCACACGATCATTTATCTAAAAAGCTTTTTTTCAAACTTTACAAGATGATTTAATGCAACCCAATACTCACATCGCATTTTCCTTTACATCAATCTCTTCTCCCAACAAGGCTCCACCCTTCCATCCTCCCACGATCCATCATTCATTTTCCTCTTCCAAAATTCACACTCTTCTCCGACCCCCAACGCCATTCGTCGAATCCATCAGCCTTAACCAAACCACCACGTGGCGCTAATGAGCAATCACTCCTCGCCTATCTGCTTCACTCTCAAAACAGAGAAAACGCATCCGTGCCGCGTCAAAATCGGCGCCCTATGGTTCTAAAAATATATACGTACTTACATGCGTCGGCCGGAAATGTGTGTCATACACGCGAAGAGAGTAGGAGCGACAATGGAGGGGCATAGAATCGTGCATACTTATGTTGGGAGACGAAGAAAAGTGTGCTTTGAGAGAGAGAGAGAGAGAGAGAAGAGGACTAAACGTATGTGTTTTCGAAAATTGTGATGGGTGGAATGTCGGCGATGGGAGGATGTGGAATGACTGGTATAGGAGACAGTGGGTTGGGTCGGAGAGGAGAGTGTGTGTTTAGAGGATTTTATCGTGTGCGTTCTCTGTGTTTTAGAAATGCTGATGAATTTTTTCTATTTTTATAGTATTTCTGGAATTATAATAACTAACTTTTTTGACTATATGCAAAAGATTCTCTTTTCAATACTTATCGAGAACATTATCCACTTAACATCTATCACTCTTCAACGACGTTCATTCTTTTTCATAAGGATCAATGAACACATAACCGCACATGCAAAATCAAAAGTAAAATCCATAGCACTTAATATTTTCACTCTCGCGTGCACCATTACAAAGTGAAACACATTTCTCTTAATAACCCGACAACCCATTTAGCAGACTAATTCCACCATCATCTCTCAATGACTTCGCACAACCGTCACCTTCATTAATACCCATAGCAGCGTCGCTCTCTCATCAATCGCGCACACACAGCTCCTCGTCATCATCATCATCGAATCGGCAAAAATCGAAAGAGAAACGCGCGAAGACCGTGAGACAGGGGAAAAAAGAGGATCATGCGTGCGGCTCACAATGCCGAGGAGAGTGTGTGTATATGTGTATAACGTCTGCGGGAAAGCGGGTGAAAGCGCGCGAGCTGCCGGCGCGCGATAACCGTGAAAATTCGCGCACGCGAGTGTCAGTGTCGTCGCGTATATGTGACCGCCCACGCGTCAGGTTGATCTGACGATGATGGAGAGAAAGTGTGCGTATTATATAGGGTTTTTTTGGTAGTTGGTATGACGTTGTGCGTCGTAACCGATTTACAGAATGAGGAATAACGTGGGTAATTGTTTGATAGCTTGTTGATTCTTTTTTGTTTTATCCTTCGATGCAAAGGCATCTTTTTGAAATTGAAAAACTCTTTGAAATAAGCTTTAGCAATTAGTTTTTATAATCATTACTTCCGTTTGTATTAACACCTTATAAGATTACGATATGAAAAGTGAAGCAGAAAATATAAGAAACGCAACATCCCGTGAAAGCTACATAAAAACATAATATCATACCGAATTGAACTACATATATACTCTCTAAAAATGAATATGTGAAAAGTCGTTCATTGGTACAAATAAGTGATAAAAAATTGATCAATTATTTAGCGGATATTCACTTATTGAATTAGTGGAATAAACTTTTCACTATACGTAATAAGTGAATATTCACTAAAGAATTGGTCAATTTTGTCACTTACTCGTACCAGCGAACGACTTTTCACATGTTCATTTTTAGATAGATAGTACAATAATTAGGGAACCACACTGAATCTCTCGTATTGCTAACTTTGATCAATCCTATAACATAAACCAATCCACAATAACCGAGCGCTAAATCTTTTTTAGATCGGTACACCCACACGACCATCCATCATAAACATATCTCTCAACAAAATAAGTACAAATCCATTCCGACACTTCGCACGTGTTCGCACTCACTCTCTCACGAACCCAAAGGGCACTATCCTCGACTCACCTCTCGGGCTCGCGCGCACCTGTCGTCGCACACACACACACTAACTGTTATCCCGCTATCCTACACATATACACACAGAGACAACTGTTCGCCGGGATAAATATTAGCACAGGCAATGGCCGGCCGCGGCGCGAGTACCGTTTTTCCATCTCGGCCAGATCTCCTCTCGCTTCGTAAATCGCACGGGCAGCGCGTTTACGTCTCAATTGTTCGCCCCGGGGACTTTCAATTATCGCGGTCTTTTATCGCGGAAAGAAAAGAGTGGGCCGGTGTGTTCCATTGTCGCGGGAAAAAGTCGCGGAGCAAGCGAGCGGTTTTCGAAAGGAGTGGTTATAGTGCCGCGGGGAGAAGGGGAAGGTTTAAGGATGCGATGTTGCTGCTGCTGCTGGCGAAGATCCAAAAAATGCGCACGGGGATTATTGTACTTGGTTCATGCGATCGATTGTAAGATGTGGCCTGGAAGTGGCACACGTGTGTGTGTGTATGCAGTTTTTCGATCGGAAAAACAAAGTGGCAGTTTACGCGGGACTGTTATTACGAAGAAGGCTGGGCTTATGAAACCTGGTGTATGCCGAACACACGCATTGTGCAACGCCCGATTTGGGTATCGTTTTCTCAGGCAGCGTAATGCGTGCGCTATACACTTCCTACATCATTTACCTGGTTCTAACCTGCTTTTTTGTGCTATGTCGGATCTGAATCGTCGCCTTGTATGAGCTGAATGGACGGGAATTGTAATTAACAATTGCTTATATTACGTCGGTAATATAATCTACTTTGTTCATTACGCTGATGGTTTGTGTATATACTTGTAGACACCAGTTTCGTCAGGCAACAAGTTCTGAGACAAAAAGTTCAATTGCTTCATCGCCGTTGTGGAAATATGAATAGTTGTTAGTATTGGCGGGTGATTGTGGTTTTGAAAAAGTATGCAATTATAGGTTACAATTTGAATGCGAGAAAGTATCGGAGTGGACAATCGACCTTGATATTTAATTAAAACTTACGTAACAACTAGTTCTGTATTAATACAAAGAGCAAGAAATGTTAATTAAAGAGCAACAAAGTGGTTTTAGATAAAAGAAACGTAATAATCATCCTTGTTATCCTTACCACCATATAGCTTGTTCGATCGATGCCTTGAAAGCGCATAGAAATTCTAAACCTGCGGTCGTCCACTTCAAAATCAAAGCATCACACAATAGCACCTGCACGAAACCAATGCTTTTCCTATTAAGTATTCTTTCAGGCAAAACTGTTACAGCCGCGCATCGAAGTCTCTCTGCGGATGAAAGCGATCGACGCGATAACGCGCAAACAGCGAACGGGATCACGAATTGCGAACGGTGCATTGAATTATTGGTTTTGACGGGTCGAGAGAATGGTGTCGAATTGTTTCAATGCGGACGTTGATAGGTTTTTTCTGTCAAGTTGTTGTGACGGTCAAGTGTCTATAGAAGAACTTTTGGGTTAGATAAATGTGTTTGATTCGGTTCAATAAGAACTTATGATTATTAAGAATAACGTAGGAATTTAGCTAAATTCACAGAGTATATGATTATAAATGAAATTTAATTTTGTGACCCAATGACCGAATATTCTTATGCAATTCCCACGAGAAATTCAGATATTATTTATGCTATATACGCAGCTTTAATAGTTAAAATCTTTTGCCGCTTAATGCAAACGTTTCGCGTTTGATTTCGTAATATCTAATTACTTTTTGAACATGCTATGTGTGGGAAATACTGCCAAAGTGAATTATATAATAGAGTTACAATAATTATACCGGGCTAAAATTATTTTATCCAAGTGTTTATGCGTTTCGAAATAACTTTTATAAAAGTACGCATCTAATAATAGAGACACTATGAGTGAGACGTCGAAATTATACGTTACGAATCTGACAAAATAATAAAGAGATTCGAATGGAATACATTAAAGCTTTTTAAATTCAATAGACACTCGATGCTACGATATCACACCTACAATTCGCACAGAAAGAAAAAACTAATGCGCAGAAATAATAATTAAGGTATAAAATTATTCATGCGTGCTATGAAATATATAGCCACAAAACCAGCCCGAACAGAAATCCCCTTCAAAATCAAGCTCGCATTCAATCTACATTTAATAAATCCTTTCGAAGCCATAAATGTCTTTCAAATCTCTCGCATTACACGTACCTTATCCGCGCGCAGTCGCATATATGCATCTGATAAAACCCGTTAATCTCCCGAAGTCCTGTATCTATCAGACGCGAGTGAAAGTCACGCGCGAGCGCTGGCTCGTATGCAAATCCGCGTGATTCTAATAATAATAATAATAATAACAGGTCGCGCCAGAAGTCGAGCACTCGAATAAAAATTGAAACTTCGTGGGGAAAAAAGGAGCAAAGTTTGAATTATAAGCTCGGTGATAATGGGCGAACGATTTGTCGACTGATCATTTTGATGTGTCAAGGGAGGCTTTGCCGATTTAACGAGATTGGCTGGTGATCGCGTGCAATTATTCAATTTGCATGGATTAGAAACTTTGGCTTTGATATTGAATGGCGAACGTTTGTCTGTGTCAATTCCAGAGTATCTTGACCAATAAATTATAATTCATAATATTGCTGTTTGAACATAATGTAACGTAAGCATTTCTAAGATTCGTATAGATAAGTACATATACATACTGTAAAAGTTTCAAACTTTGATTTCAAGTAAATACATTCACGTTTTCTAATAATTTTTAATAAAAATAATATTACCCAATTCTGCTGCAGTTCTATCATCACTCACCGATTTGCTATATTCTAATCATTTTCTCAATCTATTTGCAAAAAATTTAAACACTACAAAACACCAAATGCGAGAAGAACAAACGCTTCCCATCATCCAACGAAAAAGCCAACCCCTCGGCACAACGACACGTACCGGTTCGACCAAACGCGCGTCGCGACCGCAAAAACGATGATAATCGCAGACCCGCACGCACGTCATCGCTAAGTACTACTACTACTACCGGCTGTCTTGCAAGGCCGCCACGTGCGGGTCTTTATCGCGTTGCACGCGCCGCCCTTCACTTTCGCGCGGCAATGCGTTTTCACAGTGGCGTTTCAAAAGTGTTGTTTTTTTTTCGCCCCTTTTTATAGGGGTTCGTTGATTATTGAGTGACGTGGTAGATAGAGTTTGAATTTACGAGAAATTGTAGTAAGTTGGATTTTTTGGAAGGAAGATGGTAAGCGTAGATCGTGATGTTACAAAGTGATGTGACTGGCGTAAGTTTATTTAAAACGATGGATGAATTTTTAAGCGAATTCCGGTTCACAAGGAAAAATAATTTTTACGATGTTTACTTGAAATTAAATTGCATGCTTTTATTGTAAAAATTTATCACATGCCTGGAATTGCGCTATGACGTCCATGACTAATTGCTCGTTTATCTCGCACTCCCGTATCTATGTAGAACATGTAGTTCTTTGTCGATATGCACCTATCGCTGTTTTGTTGTAGTACTTGAACTATTTACTTATTTTACTATATATGAAACTTGAATTCATTTCACGCAAAACTTTTCAAGACAATCTAATAAGCTTTTTAAAAAATATATACAAAAGAAACGGTATATCGAAAGCGTGAAAATTCGCAAAAACTCTGCTAATTAATTAATTAATAATGTCGCAATAATAATTAATTTTAGAGTTAAATTATCCTAGTTGCCGCGATAATAGGACAAAAAGTAGGTGAGAAAAGAAAACACTTTGAGCTCAGCTAATTAGCGAACGTCCAACGCCGTGTATACTCGTGTGTACGAAATTGAATTTAATAGGATGTACAACAAATATTTTATCATAATTAGGCTGTTACTTGGTCAGTTAATGGTCCTGCACAAACTTTAGTTTCAGAGCATTCTCTCTAAAATCCCTAATTAGCATCTATTTACACATATCTAACTATAAAACTCTAATATCTAACCAACTTTACCTACCTATGTCTCGCAAATGAAAAATAAATTACCAAGTTTCTTATAATACCATTTCTACTAAAAAAAATAATATACTTCTGATTTCACCTCTACAGCGCATCTCCGACCTCGCTTTAGCGAATTCCATCCGAGAAAGAAAGAAAGAAAGAAAGAAAGACGGAAGAAGTGCGAGAGCGAGGCGTTGACCTCGTTGGCTCTTTTCTCGCTTCTTCGCTCTCGGATGTTCGTAAATTTTCGTCTCGCGAGAATCGCCGGGGGGAATACAGAAATGCATGCATTCCTCGACGAGAGAACTGGTAGCGCGGTTGTAGATGATGATTTGCCCGAATAGAGATTGAACGCTGATTGGACGATTTGCTTGCAGTGCTAGGGGGATGATGATTTGTGGTGATTTTGGTGTGGGAATTCCAGGTTATACTTGGTTTCCGAAGTGAATGGTATGAAATATCTGCACGATAAAAATATCCTACGATAAAAATGCTTCGATGTAATGTAAAATTTCATTTTCTGATTATAATTTTTTTTATATTAGTACTTAGTTGTGAGATTTTAATTCTCCTGTGGCATTTACAGCGATTAATTTTATAAAGCAACAAAATCCCATAAGTCTTTATACGTTTAGAAAGTGAAATTATCAAGTGATTCCCGTTTGAAAGGGAACTTTTTCGTCTTGACGCGCGCATTATTTCTTTTGTAACGAGCAAATTGCTGCGGCTTATTGATCGCAGCCGATAAGGATAATAAAACCAAACACTGCACGCTCGCTAGATAAACTACTACTGCTATTGAAACTCATCTCACAAAAGAAAGACGAATAAGCCGCTTCAAACAACGTCTATATAATTCCACAATCACATAATACAAAGAGTCTCAGCGTTTCATTTTCCCTCGCTCAATGGCCATAATTCTTTTCTAAATATCCGCACAACAGCCGTAATTTTCCTCCCGTCGACGAAAAGCCACACGATCCCAATCTCATTTAAAATCACCAAAGATCCTCACGATAAAAAGCTCCCCCTATATCCCCATCACGAAATGGAAAGTCCCAGCGCAGCGTGATCGGAATCTTTGAGTGCATTGTTTCTCTCCCCTGAATTTCTCGAAAATTTACATTCGTCACGCGGGCGGAGAATTCGTCGATATATGCACACACGTATAATGCGCGAAAGTCCATCTTCGATTCGCGTGCCGTGAAAGTAACTCGCGCGTGTGGTCGACCTTTTTTTCGGACAAGAGAAGATGGGCTTTTTGTGTGTGTGTGTGTGTGTATAGTGCGAGGCGAGAGAGGATGTGTGTCAAACGAGATTTTACGCGAGGAGCAGTGACACAAAGAAGCTGCGCGACCGCGAGACTGTGACCTTGATACCGAATTTGAATCTCGCACGCTCGCGAAGTTTATATGATGGTGGAGAGGAGAAATTCTATTTATTGCTTTTTTAGATGCCGAGACCATGTACGGAGAAAATATTTTGGTCTTTTGTGTCAAGTGAGATAAGATTTACAGGCGTTGGTGTTTTTTTAATGTTCATGTTTGTACAAGGATTAAGTGGTGATGTGCATTTTTGCAACTTTCTTAATTTTGCTTATGATGGATGGCTTCCATAGAAGGACAATTTGTAGAGATCATATAATTAGGCAAGGCTATAAAACATAACATAAATACTTCATCAACGATCAGAAGATAACTGCTTCCTTATGATATTCCAATCTAGGAACTTGTAGCCTTTTATTTTTTAAACACATTAAATACACAATTTCCATATTTTAAGGTTGTTTTTTATTAAATATTCCACCTGTCATCGTTCAATGCCTTACTCAATTTCATTCATTCAACTTCCATCGGCAAACAATTTCCCTGTAAATTCACCTTTCAAACAAACCTCCACACCATTGAATCTCATCATTGCACTTTCATTTCACGAGTGAATCGCTTCAATATCCAATGACCTACCGCAAACGCCAACAACAACACCATACTTCACGGCCCATCGCGCCCGATATCTCTTCAACACTTCTCACTCTCCACTTCGAATCTCCCTAATAAACATTTAAAAACGGAAGTTACGTACCTCCTCGTGTCTTACCATTATACAACAACCCTCGGGCGAGAAATTATACGGTCTCCAGTTTCTGACTTCCTCATAGACGCATTCCAGCTCTCACCACAATTCCTTACGTCGCACGGCGTCCAGGTGCTAAAGTCCCCGGATTTACTGGCGTTCAAGGTGAGACGCGTGCGGTCGTGCCGGAACTGAGAAATTCAAATTTTCTCCCCGCGCGCAATCTTCACGGTGAATGAACTCGCGAGACTGCACGGCTGTGTTACGATTCGTTTGGCAATTTTCGGTTCGCTGATGGGATGACTTGGGAAATGGCGTTTATGAGTGATGGGTTGCCGGGCTTGGGTAAATACTTTAATTGCGGGGCTCTCATGATTTGCTGTCGATGGTAGAGAGAGAAAGAAAGACTTGAGTGAGTTATGGATTTGGGTATGAGAGTTTGGTTTTGTGCTATATTTATAGTTTCAGAAAATTGGTAAATTTCTGCGTTTATTTAAAATAATTATTAAAATATTTTACATTTTATAAACATAAGGCTACTTTATTAATTAAAATGTAATGTAATGTTAAGTATGATAAAAACTGCTGTATCAAAACTGATCAATGTATTACATCTTTTGTTCCAGGTGAGACCGATTAAACGAACTTACATAACGTATCCTCTGTCATACTCCGTTGATTCCTCGTAAGTAAAAACTACCTTTAATCATCAATGAGTTCAGAAGTCGCTATTATATCATCGCGATTAAAATCGTTTTCAAGTGTAACGATTTCGAAAAACATGACTCGGTAAATTCTCGAATCTGTGAAGTTAAAAGTCAAAGTCACTGTTCCGCTGATAATTTCATTTAAGCAGTGTATTGCGACCGGGATGTAATACAATTGCGCAACGTGATCAGCTTCTCATACAGCTTCTACAACCATTATTTTCATTATCTCGACTGCCAACAATCACGCTAGAAAACAAATTTTTTTCCAAACAACACCGTTTTAAATACTTAGTAGAAATGCACGAGCCAACGACTTTCTAATTTCTTGTAAGAGAATCGACAATCCGAGAAAAATCCAAGCTCGTTGAATTCTTAAATTAACTGCTGATTTTCAAAGTCACCGTAACTCGCTAGTAGACGAGTTTTTCTCATTTTGACCGGAATCCTAATGCACAGTCGTTCCTACTCCGAAAGTGTAACGCGCACGTACTTACTTATACCTTGATAGAATGTAAACAAAACTCTATTCGACGATTTGGGTTAAGGAGGTTTCGCTAAAGCGCATTCCACTTGAGAACATAAGTCAATATTTGCTTAGACAATTGGGCCTAAGCTTTCTCGAAATTAAGAACGTTTTTTCTTGCTACTTCATGTCGTCGACTCTTTTCCTAGTATATCTTAGACGCGATAATAATTCTAATTGATTTTCAATTACGAGCAGTGAATAATTTTCAACATCTTATTTTAACATAGATACAGGATAAAATATTCTTGATTTTTCATGGAAATACAATTTTAAAAATTTAATATAAATATTGGCATCTCTTACTTTGACAAATTAACTAATACAGTAACTATTACCCCGTGTCCAACCATCGATCGAACCGGAACCGTTCAACCCACCAGATCGACACTGCACGCGTCAGCTAACCTCCTTCTCTACCCCCATTTTTTTCTCCAGACTTCACATCTCTCCTTGACCCGTCACCACTATCCCAACAGATTCTCGTCTCGTTCTGGGACGGCCTAACGAGGAGCGAAACTCCGCCGCCGCAAATCCATTCAGTTTTTCCTCATGTCGAATCTATCGAGTTTTTTCGTCGCACCTGCGCAGCGCACACACACAACTCTTTCTCTCCTTAAAAGCGAGGCTACGAGGGGAATTTCCGTATAGGCGTAATCGCGAGGAAAGCGATCGGTTGCGCGCCTTTTTTTCAGGTTGGATGTATATGTGCGTGTGCTGCTTCGGTTTTGCAGAGAGAGAGAGAGAGAGAGAGAGAGAGATGCGTGCCCGTGGTTGCACGGAGTTCCTAGGAAAATTTCTCTGGCGCTCAGTGAATTTTCTTTTTACAGGTTCTTACGATGGATTTAGAGTATCATTAAGTCTTATCTCGTGCGGTTCAGATAAAATAAATTTGATCTTTTCAGTGGTGGGAATTTGATCGGTATAGTACGATAGGTCCGATTAATAGAACGCCATTAATTAATTTAGGCAAAAATAAAACTTTATTACAGCATTGACCTCACTTGCTTATTTATCTCTACATTCTTTTTTCTACATTGTTACCATGATCACTTAACTCTATTTCAATCGTGAAAACAAAAGTTTCTAAAATCAACATTTCATTTCAACCACGTCAGCCCATCATCACTCCTCGCATTAACCCTTCCAAGCACGAATTTTTTGAATAACTGCATTTTCGTAAGAGTGACTGCATAGAGGGTTTTTGGGATCACTGATGACGAATCTGTTATCAGATTTTCAAAATTCAAAATGCCGGATTCAACATTGACCAATTAACAACAAAATTTCCGCCATATTGGATCCGCTATTTTGTATTTGAAAAATCTGATATCAGATTCGTATTCAGCGACCTCAAAAACCCCGAAGTACCAAGTTTGATATGAATACGCTGAAAATTGTTTCAGGTAATGAATTTTTCTTTAAAAAAGTGACTTTATTCAGTATTTGTTTATTGATAATAATAAATTGACTAAAAATTTATAAAAGTGGAGCAGAATTTTTCATTTCCCAACATGCTACAATAATGAATTTCCAAAAAACCTCCCGAGAACTCGAAAAAAATTTATCTAAAAAATAGAAAAGATGATCATTATCTAGGTTGAAAGTAGAACTTCCCACCGTGTTTGTAAGGGTTTAACAACAAACCCCACACTTTAATCACGCTACTCCAGCCATCCACCTATAAACCCCGTCAAACGCTCGCTCTTACATGCAGTTGAATAATTCTCCAGGTGAGCACGGCAACTCGGTCAGAATGCACACTTGCAGCTTTTATCTTACGAATTAGAAACTCGAGAGAGGCGCGGTGTACGCTCGAGTGCATGTATGCTCGACGCGTCGTCGCGCGTGTATACACATTTATCGAGGACGCGAGTGCACTGCGCGAGTAATTAGAAATCCGCGCGGAAGGTGGGATGGGTTAGAGTTTCTTGCGAGTTCACGGGAATCGAAATTGAAATTCGGAGAAAACGGGGTTAAGGAGCTTCGCGAGCTTCAGGGTGCGTCGGGAGTGCGTAGAGTGGTATTGATAAGTTTCCGAGATGAAAATGAAGGAATGGAATGTGATGGTTAAATATGAACGCGGTGGTTTATGTAATAACTGCATTTGTTTGCACTATAAGCACTTTATATTCTTATTAATGGTTTTTTTTATTCTCCATATCTCCTTATTGAAATTACCTTTCGACATTTTTTTGTTGTCTTTAATTTGATCGGCAATTTTAGACAATATATCTAAGGTAAGTGGGTAATTCGGCCACTTCGCTAATTCGGCCATTTTTCTAGTTCGCTATCTTTACTTATTCGAAAGCTTAAATAATCG
>UXGD01006200.1:0-12938 GCA_900474315.1 Torymus auratus
TAATACACACACACACACACACACACACACATACATATATATATATTATACAGTTGTATAAGCAGATTTCTACGATGCAGCGCATAGCATTCCCATAAAATAATAACGTAAAATGATTAGTAATCTAATTAGTAGATTATGCACCTAGGGAGTAAAAGTAAAGAATGTCTCAGATCGCATGTAAATTGTCACCCGAGCCGAAGGCGAAGGCATTCTTTATTTTCTCCCGTAGTGCATGTACTATTTTATTCCCATCTCCACTATAACGGCCACTTTTATAGCCTGCAAAGCGGGGCAAAAAATGCGTTTGATTCCCTCTTTTCCATTATTCTCGCAAATGCGGGAATAACGGATTAGCAGGAATAAAAATGTTTATAAAGTGGCCACAATGGAGATGGGAATAAAGTACTATATGTAACACGGGGCTAAAGTCGATTATTCTCTTGGGTAATAACAATGAACTCACCCGTGGGAATAATCAGCGACTTTCGTCCCTTCTTACATAACGTACTATTTCGTCATAGTAAGCGTAAAGTAATTGCTTTACGTCTGACAACAGGGCGTAAAGTATGTACTTCACGCGTACTATGACGAAAATAATAATAATAATAATCTAATATAGAAATGTTAGTTTTCAACTACTTCCTACCTCCTCGACAGAGCACCTCTTGTCTCTCGTACAATGTCATATTATTAATTTCTTTTTATAGTTGCGAGACAAATTCGCAGAATTGCGAAGAAGTACTTTTGAAGCATAATAATATGAAAATTCACACCGTGTCCCGTCTCTGTAATGAGGCCCGAGCGCGAAAAACAAAGCTTCTGTTGTTCGTCGTTAATTCAGGGAACGCAGCTACGACGGGCAACGGCGAGGACGGTTTCTCTTTGCAACTTTGCAACTTGAATATATTCGGAGAATAGTAGCTGTGGCTTCTGTAGAACTAACGCGAAAACACGAAAAAACCGTCGGTTCGTTTTTACATGAGAAACATTGCGCCTCCTGCCGCGCGGACGCTTACTTCGCTGTAAAGTTGAGAAAAATATATACAGTTTGAAGTTTTACGCTACGGGGGAAGATCCTTTCGAATCAGCCCTCTGCAACGCAGGGACTTTTACTGCTGCTGCATGTGGAAATGTATATATATATGTGTGTGTGAAAGTTTTGCTAGCGCACTACTTACGGCAGTGTGATTCGGGCGAGATATGTTGTTGTCCTGCCGTTTTTGTGCCCGAGGAAATCAAACAACGGTATTTTCCTCCAGATGCTCGCTGTTGAGGATAGAGTGGAGTCGGGAATTGCAGTTCAGTGGTTTCATAGCTTTTTTAGTAAGTTTTCGCTCTTACGGATTTATATTGACGGTTTCATCAGAACTTCTGATTTGTTTGAGTCTCGCCAAACGTATATGAGGAATTCTATATAGATTATCCAGTCTTAGAGGTTTCAATAAAAAATTAAACAAAAATTTTGGAGGCATACCTCTGTAATAAATTTTGCCTTGTTCTTCAGGTCATAAAATAGATGAGAAAATTGTACAATACTCTAAAATGGTACCTCAAAGCTGAAATATTCCCGCGGATCATTAAATTTTTCATTAAAAGCAATCCATATTCAATTCGGCTTTATCGTGAAATTCTTCGTATAACCCCTTGGTCAATTGATTTCCTAATTTCTTAACGAGGCTCGCGAGCCTGCAAGACTTACATATAAATATATAATAGTTGTGAAATGGTTCATCAAATTGGTAATACGCGAGAAATTAAATCCACTCTAAATATGAATAAGTGAAAAGTCGCTCACTGGTGCGAATAAGTCAGAAAATCTACCAACACTTCAGTCAATATTCACTTATTGTCAATTTCGTCACTTATTCACACCAGTACGTTACTTTTCACTTATGTATTATTAAATATTAGAGTCTGAATAGCTCATACGCATATACCTATATAAGATAATATTCTCGCTACGCTTTCGGATATATGACTTTCCCATTGATCTCATTATCCTGCAGAGATTTTTTTAGGCTCTCCTTTTTTTCCTATACCCGCGTGCATGCCGCGCCAAAGTTTTCATTTAAAACTTCCAAAGACATCGTTCGTTAAAAACTTTTGCCGTGGCCCCTCACCTCTCACCTCCTCTGACGCGAACGATTTCAGCAGAGCGCGTGTTTTTCTTTTTTACAGCTTACTTTCAAATTTTCGGCATAACATTCTCAAACAAAGTAGCGTGATTAAGGAATTTCATCGCAATTTTCCAGCTGACTGAATATTCAGTAGCGCGGGAAAATCATATAGCTTCACCGTGAAGGAAAGAACTAAAAAAAAAAGTTCCAACGCTTCGAGAACCGTGAAAGAAAAACTGATGTTCTGAAAAAAGGGGGTAAATTTTTTTCATCGTCTCTCGAGTATCGCTTTCACTTTGTATCTGCCAAAAGTATCTCTCGCCGCGCGAACTCGGAGGATAATCATTCTCTCGTCTATTTACAAGTAAAATCTGAATCCCCTTTGAGGTAGCACCTCCTATCGTTTCACGGCAACATAATACGACGATGGAAACGCAGAGCTCTCGTACACGCAGACAGACACGTCGGCAAAAAACGAAAATTCTTATATGTATGAGAAGAAGCGTAGCAGCGGCATGCGCGGTAATGCAAGTGCAGCCAAGCGCAACAAAAGTATTCGGTGTATTTTTCGCGCTCAAAATACTCGGGAAATTCAGATCTCGGTACTTCGCGCACTAGAGTGGCGGCAGACGAGTGCGTATATCTTCCCTCTTTTGTCTCTCTCTCTCTCTCTCTCGCGTGCTCTTTTCTCTCTCTCTTCTTTTTCTCTGTTGTACGATTTGCATCTCTGCACACTCGCGGTGAATTTCATGCGTATAGACTGCTGCATTAAAAAATTGCCGCAACTCGAGCGACCTTTGAAAGACGCAGCAATAAACGAAAATAATTACTCCGGTCCAGCCGGGGCTGTTGTGCTGTTAGCGCCCCCCCCCCCCCCTCCCCCGCTCCGCCCACGCCTCGACCGTCATTTCAATTTCGAGTATAAGTACATAAGCGAGATTGAAGTAACGAGGCACTGCGACGATTACCGGCTAAGCACTTAATTATCCGTAAAACGAAGCGAAATTAGCGAGCGCGAGAGGGGTGGCGGAATGTAACGCGCCTGCGCGCAGCCGTGAAATATAGAGATAGCGCGGTAAAAGCTCTCGCGGCTCGGTGGCTAGAGAAACGCGAAAAAATGGAAAGAGAAAAAGCTAGTCGGAGAGCGAGAGAGAGCGAGAGAGAGAGAAATCAGTGGTCTGTGTAAACATAAGCAGCAGTATAGATATATACACCAGAGCAGAGAACGTTATGTGTGTGCGAGTATATGGCGCGATCATTATCGCGTGAGTGTTATGCGATACAGTTTTGTCGTTCTCTCTCTCTCTCTCTCTCCCTCTCTATGACGGTAGTCCGCGTTAGACTAACGCGCGTATATTTGGATAACTTCCGCCTCTCGGGTGAGCTTTCGACCGAATTAAAAGTTCCGAGGCTTTCGCGCTCGGTGCGAAAATTGTCGGAACAATTTACGTAATGATTATGCTATAATTAAAATGAGCCAGGTCGCGATTCTCTTATTAAAGAATTTAATTAATTGTAGCTGCAGGTCCAGCAGTTTTCCAAAATAGATGATAATGGACTTTTCGTGATTTGTATGGTGGGGAGGGGGCGGTGGGAGTATGGTTTATTCAAAAGGTTAAAACATACTCGGTAATAAATTACACGGAGAGATGAGTTCGACTAACAATCTAAGTACTTTGTGATGGGCCTGGAGTATTTACATTAATTACGTTAGAATATCTAGTTATTTCAAAGGGTTCGCTGTTATCTAAAGTTTCAGTGAATTTCTAAGAAATATGGGATTTTTAGAACAGAAGGTGTAAAACAAATTAATAAAGCTATTTTTCCGTTTATAGATTTATCTTAAAACTAGCATTTTTACGGAAAAGTATGTAATCTCGTTACATCGAAATTAGGGTACTGCCTACGTAGTGCAAAGTAGCGTAAGTGAAACATACATTTTAACATGATTTTGCTTATGCAAGCCAACAAAAAAGAATGATGGCGAACCATGCGCTTTGGGCTTGTAACATTAACAAATTTTCCCTATAAACCTTCATTTTAATATAAAAATTATCAATATTAATTACGGTAGTTTGAAAATTTTAATTAAAAGATAAATATTCTATAATCTTTATACTTTTAATTAAAGATAAAGCATACTGGAATGTCTTGTGAAAATTAAAAAAATGTGTATCTAATCTTAAACTTGGTTATATTTAACGTAGTGTTATATGGGAGAAGTAAAGAAAGAAGTAAGGTAGTAAAGAAGTTAAGTTTCCACTTTGTCGATTCTGAAATTTTGCTTAGTAAAAAATCGTCATTACGTTGAAATTAGAACATTTTGACGATTTAACAAGGTTGTATAACATGATATTTATTAGGTTACTAAATTTGATATGTACAGTTTCAGTTAATTTATTAATAACCCTAAAAAATTAACACGCTGTATAATAAATTACATTTATGAAAAATGGTTTGTACAACCATCCCTGTACGTCATAAAAATTTTATCGTCTGACGCATTTGAGTATAAAACTCAATCATTAAATGTACAATAAAATAATAATAAACAGAAGAACTCTTAAATAACGCCAATTCAGAGCATTAAACCGTCACTTCAAGCATACGTTTACACGCTACTTTTTGCACCCCTCCAATTACGCTCGCTCTATAAAACAAAAAGATTCTGATTTACCGTGCGCGTATATATCCGAACGCCCAATATCGTAATAATATTAAAAAATTTATGCGGAAGCTTCTCGTAAAGTAAAATTATTCACCGTTACATTGTGTGCCACTGCAACTTTAGCAACACTGCGCGTGATGAATTTTCATTTTACGCGCAGGAAACCCGCGCCCCATATACTTTACGTACGCGTTTTATCTCGCGCTCAGTATAAAGATGGACACTCGAGATTCCATCCCCTGGAAATCCACATCTGCCGCTTTTCTTTTACTACCAAATTTATCATTTCGCAAAAAACGTGGCAACGAAATTTTTATCCAACATCGGAGCGAAAAACGCGTAACGTCAGTTTCTCGGCGTGCGATCATTCCTCTTTCACGCCTCGACGGGCTTTCCATTAGGCGCGGGAATTGTGCGCCCCGGCGCGTAATCGATGTCGATGATATTTTTATTGATTAGCCGCGCGCGCGTCCGTTGTAGGGCGCGGTGTAGATTATTTTGCGTTGTACTGCCGATTTGAGCGTCGTTAGCTGAGGGGACGAGATGACCTTCCGTAATCCGGGTGGTCCTATACAGATAACAATCCCCCCATTATATCAGCTAACGAAATTTGCGAGCCACTTTCGACGCACTATCTCATCGTTTCCTTTTTATACCTATGGTGCATGAATCTCGATTTGGACTTATCATTCGTTTCCTTCTATAAAAAAGTAACAAACAAATAAACTATAGCGTTATATTACTCGCTCGTAACATTTTACTATTCTACCATTTATAAGTCCAATTTATAAACTCATAACGAAAAGAGAGAAATTTTACAATTCTGAAAAATGTTTTTTTTTTTTAATTTAATTTAATTTAATTTTTTTAAATTATTTATTACCAATACTAAAATATTGAAACTTGGATTGTACTTTATAGGGCTATTAATTTACAAAAGCGAATATATTTTAATATAAAGTCAGTTTGTAAGTATACTGTGTACTAGACCTACACAGAGGCAATATTATTTGTTTCAGCAGGATTTATCTATGAAAATTTTCATCTCGTGAATAACAATTGAACTAATCTATTTAATAGATAATGATAAAGTTAGCGCAGTTGCGACGCCGAGCCCCACCTTAAAACTGAAGACGATTACTCGAAGTGCAGTTAACCTCGCTAAGCCAAAACCGCGAGAGCACATCCAACAGCACCCTGATATCGTTACACGAGAACCAATCATTTTCCTGTTACCCTATACAGATACGAACGCGGACAATTCCCCAACGGCAAAGTTCTCGTTTGTTGTACATGAACGACACGACGCTCCGCGCCTAAATAAGGCGACGGCACGCCGCGGGCGGTCTTTAACTCCCCATTAAGGATCACCGCACGGTTATTCGCGCGCTCGCGCAAATTCCCCCGCGGTGGGTGTCAGCAGAATCGAAGCGTACACCTACCGGGAGCAACGTCGCCGCTCAGCGCTTCGCCGAATCAATCGCTCGTGATGCGATGATTAGGAGATTTGTGAGTCTATCCCGTATAGCCGCCTTCGTCCCTGCACACGCCGTGCGCGCCAACAAAATTTACCGGCATATTAATTATCATTTACTGCACGAGCGCGCGAGAGTTTTCCGGTAAGCCTACTCATGCATGATACGATGCCCCCGCGATGATAGCGTGTATAATTAATATTGCAAACTATGCTCGGATATTGGCCCAGCATTCGGAGGGCGTTGTTGCGATGGATGCCATAATCTACTATCGAAAATACGGTTGCGACGAGTATTTTAAGCTATTATTATTTCTCATTGTACTTTGACGTCAATTTCTTTTATTTCCTTTATACTCTCTTTTTAGACTTATTAAATTATATATTTTTAACACATATAAATCAATCAGATTTTCATGTCTCCTTATCCTCCCCCTTAACGGAACGTTATTTTGAAATAAAGCGTAACTTGCATAAATCCCTTTATAGGGATATCAAATGTTATACAATGAAATAATAAGGGAACTCTCAGGAAAGCCGATACGATCAATCCTCGTACGTATATATACGTATAGCCCCTTAAAAGCCACGGTTCTGCCAAATATGCAAAGCATGTCGAGCTCTGCGCTTCCAGTCGACCAGTCGGCAACCCCCCCAATACCCATATCCTATCGCGTATCACGAGCCATCCGCACGCTATTTGTCGAACGACCGCAACGACGACGACAGCTTATACTGACCTATACCACAACTGTATCTCCCTCTCTCTCTGTCTCTCTTCCATAGTGTGGCGGTGGCGGCGTGGCGGCGGAGGTAGGCGGAGGAGGCTGCTGAACGTCGCGGCGTCCGATCACCATCCCCCTCGTCGCCGTCGTCGTCGGGAAGGATGACTACCACCAGCGCCGGCAGCCTTACACGACCACCGGCAGCAGTCCTATTGGCCATCGGCTGCTGCTGCTTACTACTCGGCCCTGCCACGGCCTACCAGATGAACCGTAACAACGGCATCGAGGACGGCTCGAAATTAATCCGCATAGTCGGCGACGTCATTTTCGGCGGGATATTCCCTATGCACGAGCAGGTACGTGTCTAGATATATACCGTATGTGTGTGGATGTGTGTACTTCTGGGGAGAGGGCCACCCGAAATCGGGTATCGATCCTCGAGGTTCTGGGGGAGGACTACGCCCGGCTCGCAATATCGCAGCTGCTGCTGCTGCTGCTGCTCAGTCGTGCTCGAGATGAAAGAGAGATATACGCTTCGGTCCATAACTTTCTATTTGTCCAGACACACGCACACGCACACACATCTCGAGAGAGCTTGTGGTAAACGTGTGAAAGTGGGGACAGCGAGAATGGGTTAGATATGGCGCTTATTAGAAATTAAAATAGTTTCAGAGAGTCGTGCGGCTCAGCCGGTCCGTAAGACAACTCGCGGTTAATTTACCTAACTGACCGGTAACCACTTGACTCTCTCTCTCTTTCTCGCTCTTGACTGTATGCGTGTGCTCACTCGCTCGTGTGCTAGTGCCAGGCCGCAGTTAGAATAAATAGAAACGTTCGAAACTTTGGGGGGGAAGTTCGAGTGGCCGACCGCTTGGTCTGCAGCTGCGGCCCTCGCGAAAAAGTTTGGCCTCTCACAGACCGTGTGACCAGGAGAACTAATCAAGGTCGAAGATCGATTTTTTAAATGCCCGCGAAATTGCCGGGTTAAACGCTAAGTTCCTTGGGGTAGCGTTTCTTAACCCCGTTTTGACGAACGGTTTTAGAGCAGCGTCGTGCACAATTTTGGATGTCTGTTTTATCTCGTAAGATTTTAGAATTAATGAGGCCACTCCTAGATCAACTCTGAAGTCAAGAAGAAATACGTTGTCATTTGGCCATGCGTTCAAAATTGATCTTGTGTCTCTAAGCACCGACTATTCTTATTTAAATAATTTGGATGTGCATTAAAATATACAAATCTCCCTCTTTGATGAAGCAATAAAGGTATGACGTAACCAGTCTTTTTTTTAGAATATTAAATCAATATTAGAATCAATTATACAGAAATATGAAGTTCAATACTTCAAGATAATTATATTTCTTTTCCATTGCCTTATATGAGCTTTACTGTAATTTGCATAATTGATTTTTATAAAATTATTCCACTTATGGGACGTATTTCTTTATTTCGTACTTTTAGCTTACTATCATCTCTTAAGTACGTTCTCCAGAAAATCAATTCTTCCAAAAATTTTTTTAAACTTTGCACACGGATTAATTCAGTGACCGTTTAGGTATTGCTGCTCAGCAAAACATAGGTGACGGTATTCAAAATTGAGATATTTATCTTTAAAGTTTACACTCTTAACATCGGATGGTTGTATCTGACAACACATTTTTATGAAATGTGTAGCGAGTTTCTCCAAACTATTTCTAATAACGCAATATGTAATAGTACGGGATATTATAAATCATTTGGTATAATTTTCTATATCGCAAGCGGAATTAATTTCAAAGACATAGCAACATAAAGAAAACTTCCATCTTATTTGTATATCTATATATAGTCGTACCCTTTCGTGGTATTCATTTCACACATCATATTCACCGCTTCTTTCTTACAATGATAGTTTTAAGTATTTTTGGAGTAGTGTATAGAGTCTCATGAAGGGTTTTCATCATAAATAATATTTGTAGACGAAAATTGTTTGCGATATTGATGGCGTTGAGCACCACTGACTAAGAGAACTTCCTAAAAGAACCACGACATGTGAACATGTGTTTTGTTGATCAAAAAGTCAAGCTAGGGTGAGTGAGTGAGAGAGAGAGAGAGAATTTGTTTATTCGAGTGAACTTCGCGAACAATATTCGTAATGCCCGCTTAATTTAATTCGAAAGCCAACCCTTATCATTTAAGTTGGTTATTATACGCGTATATACTCTCCATAAACTTGGTTATACACGCTAATATAAAGGGATTAAACAGGGATTAGGGTATCAAGCTCGACGGGCCCCCGGCAATACGTGTATGTGTATATAAGGCATTCTCGTATTAGACAGGCAAAGTTTTTATTAAGTAATTTAGCGGCTCGGATTGCAGTTTAGGAGAACTACGACGTCGACGAAGAGGCGCAAGCCCTTATACCGCTGCGGCTTACGTAGTCCCAAAGTAATCGCTAGCACACGACACTCGTTTAACGCCTAATACATATATTACATAATATATATTTTTACGTGTAAATATAGCCAACACGCGTTCTTCCTAATTGTCAACACGCGCGCGCGTGTGCGCACGTCTGCGCGATAAGACAGCGGAGCATAAATCATCTGATAAATCATTCCTATATGACAAATGCGTACTCGGGGAGCTCGCGGGGCCGGAGGGGTGGAGTGAGGCCTTCGGAAAAGAAATATGTGATTGAGATGCACAGTCATTTGTTATCGTACGCGCGCGCGCGTGAAAGAGGGATAGATTTTTTTGGGAAACCGAGGTATGTTTAATCGATAACTGTGCCTGGGTCGGCAATCGTCTTGTAACAAAAGTATAATTCAATTATCTCGCTTCTAATGCGTTTTCCTTCCTCCACGGCCTCAAAGTCCCCCGGTACTCTGAAGTCACGCAGTTTTGCGAAATACGCCGCTGGCGAGCTTGCGGATTATACAAAGCAGCACGCTAAGTAGATTTTAAAATTGTTTTAATGCCCTTTTAATAAGAGCCGCCCGCTCATGCAACAGAATTATACTCTCTGATCCACAAACATTGTGGATTTAGTTTTTCCGGTATGTGCGTATATGAGTAGTTCTACAGAAATTATCAAACAACTATACAAAGTTGAAAAAAGTTTTTGAGGGACATACCTACCAGACCAGCTTTTTTGGTTCCTTGGATTATTTTGAATGTACACAGAGAGAAAAGATTACTTATAGATAAGAATCGGACTTAACAGTTAATGCACGAAATGAAAATTATTAAAAATATGGTGATTTCATTCATAATACATAAAATTCAATCAATTCTCGAAAGTTGCAATGTCTACGCTACTTGTTAACCTTTAATTCAACATATAATGTGCATACCTAACCTAAACTTGTTATTGTGGTATAACAATTTAATCAATATATATATAAAGTACTAAAAACAGTATGAATATTTACGTAGACACTAGGGGCAAGCCTGGGTTAAAGTCTGAAAAAATAGAAATTAGTATAATTAGTCAGATATAATTATTTTTTCAAATCTATATAAAAAATTACTTTATACCTAAAAATATACATAAAGACCACATTTTAGTACCTTCCTGGCTCCTATATTTTGATTTATAAGTCTGTAATATAACCACTGGATTGAAGTATGAATTTTTTTATATCACCTCAGGGCACTTAGCACTGTTCTGGAACGCTTTGACCAAATGAATGAGAGTGTGGGGAAATCTTGTTTATACATACTTGCATAGAATAAGTGGAGCAGATTTCTAAAATAGACACTCAATTAATTATTATATAAAGAAATATGTGAAAAAAACGTATACGTACTATGCGATCTAGGACATTCTTTACTTTTACTCCTTAGGTGTGTAATATACTTTTCAATTCGAGTCTTTGCTGCAAAGAATTTTTTCTCGCTGTGTATAAAAAATCGGAAACTTGGTGAATTGAGTTGCAAGCTTTTTTACAGACAATAATTTTATTTCTAAAAAAGGCTTAAAAATGGCCTTTTTATACCAAGAGGGCATAGAAATGTGCATTTCTTCAAAAGTTACATGAGTTCAAAGGTGGGCGCAAAATACACAAAATATTGGTAAAATCCGAAGAAGCGGGTTTCTGACATGTTTCAACGCTTTAAGAAAAACAAGTGTATTTTACATTCATCTTTGAGCTCATATAACTTTTGAAAGAATCGAAATTTTTTCATCCAGTAAAAAGCCAGTTTCATTTTACTTTTTTTGACATGAATGGTCCAGAAACCCAACAAAATCTGGTCTGATAGGTATGCCCCAGAAAAAAATTTGTATCCAGCGGCTTGATGATTTCTGTAGAATTGTCCATATACATTTGTTCGTGAACGTATTATCTGCGAGAGTTTTTTTTCGCCGGCCGGCCCCTGTCTGAAATAAACGCGAGCAGGTAACCGCAACGCTAATGAATTTTCATTAAAACTATGTACACAAACGCGTGCAAACACGGGTAAAAACTTTGCAACGTAAATAGAGCCTCTCTCACTCTCTCGACGTTTGTTTGATAATTTATACCCGCGTACTATGTTATGCGAAAGTTTGCTTTATACTGCGTGATACGCGCGGTGGCACTCCATTCACCAAAATCTCACTCTATATACTATACGCAATTCTGAAATCAGTCGAAAAGCTCTCTCATCGATTTCTGACCTCAGACCCTCAAAAAAATCTGTGCTCTCACATACACTCACCCACCCACACATACACACACGCGCGCACCTCATTCACAGACACACACTTATTGCTCTCGCAAATTCGCCCAAGGAATATCCTGCGGAGCGTGAATACGACACACTCTCTCGCCTGTGCGGTAATAAAGCGGCCAGCTCTGTATGCCGCGGCACATACAGAGCATGACTGAGAGACAGCGAGAGAGAGAGCGAGAGAGAGAGAGAGAGAGAGAGAGAGAGAGAGAGAGAGAGAGAGAATGGAATGTACCTATACGTATACCTATACGTATCTTTTAAATTGAGCAATCGACATAATCTATTTTGCCCTCGAATGACATCTCGAAATCTCGAATAATCGAATCCATCTCGAAAGAATTGAAACAAATGACGAACGGTGACGCGCGTAGTGTGCTAATTAACGCTAGTGCATATAAATGTATATCAGTAATTCGAGAGAATACATCATCAACCAGTGCGTAAAAAATTTAAAAAAAAACCGTTGCCAATTCATTGTTGCATTGCTTCTTCAAACTAGTGTATTGATTCCTCATGTTACGCAAAAATTTCAAGTTTTCCAAGTGTGTGTGTGATTTGTATGTATCAATAAAAAATTGCCCGAAATTCTGTATATAATATTAACATTTAAAATATCGAATATCTCCAAAAACAATCATTGTATCTTGATTAAATTTTAAACATATATTGCTTATATTTCACAAAAAAGTATATAAAATCTAACGATATTTTTTCTCTTAGAGCAAATAAAGTTTTTCTGTCAGTCTTATAGGGATACGCTAGAGCTGTGGCAACTATATTGGTATTGCTTTACTGTACTTTTGCCCCCATTTTAAATAAAAATTATTATTCAACGTAATAATAAGTACTATTTTTTTTAAATTATAGTAAATTCCATCTTCCATTTAGAGCATTAAAGATAAATAACCAATATTAGCTTCAAAGTATTGATGCGGTACAGTATATAAGGTAGTTGGCCCAGTTGTCAATAATTTAGGAAGAGATTTAAATAATTCAACGGCCTAGAGCGCATCTAAGTACAAAATTGATTTAAAAAATGTGTGTAAAATTTGATTAAGATTGGACAGTTAGTTTTTGAGATATTTATTTGAAGATAAAAAATCTCTGCGATATTATTGACACGAAACGAGTAGATCTCAGAATTTTGTAGACCGATTTTGACTGGATATTGGGCTTATTCTTTTTGTTTTTGTTTTCCCATATAATTAGAAAGTAATTTTTAATTATATATACATATATATATATATATATA
>UXGD01006201.1:0-12934 GCA_900474315.1 Torymus auratus
ACTGTATGACCTACAGAACAAGAAAAAACTTATACCAGAAGTGTGCCTCAAAATTTTTTTTATTTTTTTTTTGGAACTACTTTTTGACACTTTCTGCTGAGAATTGCTCATATACCTTTTTATCCGGATACGATCCAAAATCTTGTTTTCATACTAATTCAAAACTTTGATTCCCAATCATTTACTAAACCCCACTACAAACCGGAAGCTCCTATACATTCAATCACACATCAACCACCCGCACCCATCAAATTCCCCAACAAATCGACCGCACGTCGCCAGGGTGACAAAGGCCCGGAGTTCTCCTCTTACTCATATAGCGTAACACAATCCCCCGCCGGTGGTGGTGGTGTAGTGCGCGCCGGTGGCGCTCGGACGACGTTCGACGACGAGTCGTGAGCCTCGCGGAGTAAGAATTGCGAGATCCGTCGCCCGGCACACGAGAGAGAGAAAGCAGGACAATAGTTCCCGTATCGCCGGGGCGCGAGACGACAGCGACGAAGGAAAGAAAGAACGAGAGTGAGACCGTTGTGGGAGGAACAACGCTAACTCATTCCCAGCCCGAAGGGACGGACGCGAGTTGTGCTTTGTTGGTATGTTTTTTTGGACGCTATAGGTGAGGTTGTATGGTGGTGCTGGTGGTGGAAATACGGGCTTTTGGTTGTTGGTGATGGGAATTAGGTTTTGGATGGGATCAATGGATTCCGCGGGTTGGAAATCGATGCATGGGTTAGTTTTAATGTATTTTGTATTTATTAAAAGAAGTTTTTGAACAAAAATTGTACACGTGGTAAATGATGTTTCGTAAAACCATTAGATCTTAACAGGGAGCGACGATTATACAAACCCATTCGATCTCATACACTCTATAGATAGCATTGCCAAATTTGCCTTCTTACTTCACTATGTGTATATCTCTTCATCGATCGATCGACACATTTCGATCAAAATTCACTCTCATCACCGGTGCCTCGACGCTCTTATATTACCACACCGTGCAAATTCGTGCCCTCTGCCACCACACCAAGCCCATCCAAATCCCGATTTTTCGCCTATATATATACTCGCTATTCGCAAATCCACTTGCGCCATACTCTCTCTCTCTCTCTCGGACGGCGTTTTTTCATCTGCGATTGGCAAATCGCAGATATTGATTCATCGATCGCGCAGCGGAGGATTATTGATTTGGGAGCGCCGCGGCGATTCGGCGGAACGCTTTATGTATACGGGGAGGCTGATGATGGGGTTGGAGAGATATAAAGGTTCGAGAGCTAGGTTTTGAGGAAAAATGAGCTGGTCGTGCTGATGCTGTTTTATGTTTACGTTGCTTAGTGATCGGGTTTCGGAGAGTTGGAGGTTTGGAGGCGTTTAGTTTCATGAGATTTTGGAAGACATTTCGGAGAGTATAATACGCTAATTATCGATTACCAAAGAGATGTGCAATATATATGAATGAAAGAAACTTGTCTATACTCTGTTGTATAATATTTGTACATCCATTTTCACAATAACGAAGAAATAAATGACAAGACAACGATGAAACTACATAAAAATCCTAGTACCAAATCCAGAAACTACTCCAGAAATACTCTCATCCCAAAGTCCCCACCACAGCATCACCCACATCTACACGCACCTCGCCTAAACGATACATTCAATCCTTCTCCTTCCCCCCTCACTCACCTCAACTATATCAGCCCTGACCATAGGACAAGAGACCACGCCGGCCGCGCTCTCTTTAATCAAGCAGAACGAGAGCGAGAGACACCAAAAGCGTGCTCGGCTAGTTTCGCGCTCGCGCGGGCGCTTAACCTTAATGACGCGTCTTTAACGACGACGATGAGCTGCGCGCGCGCGCATCCTCACTGGCCCATCCTTTCCCACGAGCCGCTCGCTAGCGCGCCTAGTTCCCAGAGCATAGAGGGATGGTCGGTCTCTCTGTGTGTGAGAGATAGGTTATATACGCGCGATTGAAAAACGGGCGACGGAGAGAGTAAGGGTTTTACGAATATACTGCGAGAAGACGCGAGAGGGAATTATGTTGTAGTGAGATGGGGGGTTTTTAATTGCGCGGGTAAAGTGTTGCGGTTGAGGGTGATGGATGAGCGGGGTGAGGTGTGGGAGGAGAGGGAATTATGGGTAGGAGGGGTTGGGAGGTGTGAATTGGATTGGGCTGTTTTAGTGAAATATGGGTTAATTATTTTGAGGAAGTGAATTGGCGTTGATATAGGTGTTAGAAAATTTATCGTCACATTAGGTTGGTATTGTAAGTGTGAATGTTAAAATACTTTATCTGATAGAAATAAAAGAAACTCAAATTCCCCAAAAAAAATTATTATATTATTATATGGTCACTTACTTAAAATATTTTCTAATTTAGTAGTTTAAAACTTTCTGGAATTCAGTGTCTCGATAGTATATCTATATCCTCTATATCTATAATACTTACACGGAAAAATTATTTATGCAATGAGAGGTGAGAATTACACAATTTAATTAATACTTTATTTATTGTGGCTTATTTTAATTAAACTTATGTAAACTTCGATTTATTTTAATTTAAGACTATTGCTTAATTTCACTTTATTGTGTCAGAACTATTTCAATATCTGTACAAGAGCCTATGGCTCGGCTATTATTAAATAAATAAATAGATAATTACACATAATTATCAATTATTTATCATTAACTCGTCTAAATACTAAACATCTATTAAATAACTGAACGCCATCCCATCAATATTACAATAATTACAAAATCAGAGAAAATAAAATACAAATAAAAACCCATATATCTCGAAAATCGTATAACACATCAGACCCAGATTACAAAAGCCCGACAGCCGCATCCCAGCATTCTTCTCTCTCTCCACGCCGCACCAAACCCAGAGCAAAAAAAGAATCCTCGCTCCTGCCTACAACCGCATCGCGTCTCATTGCGCAAAACACGGAAAAAAGCCCATCCCATCTCTCTCTCTCCTCACTCCACATAACCCACATAGAGCAAAAGCCCCCGCCTATTCTCTCTCTCTTTCCCGAGCCATCCCTCTCCCCGGTGTATTATTTAAAAGCGAGCGCGCGCGTGTTGCTGCCGCAGGCTAATAGGCGCGTCCTCACGGCGGGGGGACATGAACACACACATACACACATGTATATTACACAGTAGAGTGAGAGAGAGAGGCGGGAAGGCCCCCTCCGCGGACAGACGTCGATTGGCGCGCGACTTTTCCGATCAGAAAAGCACGAGCCGCGAGGAGGGATGCCCCCCTACCCCGCTAGGAGGAGCCTATAGAGAGAGAGAGAGAGAGAGAGAGAGAGAGAGAGAGAGAGAGAGAGAGAGAGAGAGAGAGAGAGAGGTTGTAACTGGGTCATCCTAGGCTATAGCGGTAAACGCGCGAGAGCGAGCGAGTGTTCGTTCTTTCGCTGCTCTTACGGCTGTCGTCTTCCCCCACCTATACTTACTACGGGAGAGCAGTGCGGTATAGAGTGAGAGAGGTCGAGAGATGTTTTTTGGCGCAGTGGTGGTGGTGGAGTCGTGGTTGGAGGGGCTAGAATTGAGGTTTGAGGTGTGGAGGTGGTATATGGGTGGGTGTTTGGGAGAGGATCCATTTTATTTTGGAACAGAAGTGGAAAAAAGTATTCGGTTTCGAATGCTGAACATGTTTATTGAATACTAATGTAAATGGGAAAAGTGATCGGAATAGAAAATTTTGATTTATTATAATTTACATAATCACTAATATGAGTAGTGTACACCGATAAAGGTTACGTTATGCATTTGTACGAAGAAACACATGACGAAGATGAAAGTAGGTATATGATTAGATTGTAAAATATTTTTGGTGAATAAATTTGACTTGATATTATTTACTTGTCTTTTAATTCATAATAATATTAATTTGTTTTCAAATCGTAAAAGTGTCAACTTTTGGAAAAATAATTGTTGTTCCAGGTATGATAAAATATTATAAAGATACTATTAACGGAAGATTTTTTTTTTTTTCATAAATCCTAATTATGCAGATTAGAAGCTGAAATTTAGCAGTTATATGATAAATTTATAAGGAGAAAATCCATTACGATTCCAAACCTCTTAAATTAAAGCGATATTTCAGAATTGAAGTTGCCAGTAATGAAATTGGATATGGGCTATTAAGAATTACAGGATGCGAAGTG
Organism: Torymus auratus; assembly: GCA_900474315.1. Lineage (NCBI taxonomy): Eukaryota > Metazoa > Arthropoda > Insecta > Hymenoptera > Torymidae > Torymus > Torymus auratus. Next base: position 4,176 of record UXGD01006201.1, read on the forward strand.
TTTTAAATCTACGTCACGGTTAATCGCTTACATCGCTATTTATTGCCTGGAAATATCGTTTAGACATTAAAGTTTTTTTCGCCAACTTTCATGCGGAATCGGCGAAATTGAATTTAAGAAAAAATTCCCATCAATTACAGGAAATTTCATTCTTTTAAAATAAGTAAAAAATTGTTATATAATTCAACAAAATTTAAGTAAACGTGTATACTAGAAACTAAAAATAATTCAGAGGTTCAAGACGCATACCACACTACAGTCTACCACACTCGCAGTAAATTGAGATCTCAAAGAACGCCATTGTCACTGTCTCCATAACTCAAAAACATCAAAAACAAATCGTTCCATTGTAACGGGGATTTTTACGAAAATTCAATCCCGATACAAATGGATACATTTCACGTGCTGACTGGCATTGTTAAATGTCACCCTGTTTTCTCTCCGTCTCTAGGTCAACTCGCTGCGAGAGAGAGAGGCAGAATTGTGGGAGGAACGTTGATATGACTGCGCGCGATCCTCCTCCTATTGAAACGCAGGTGAATCTTTCGATCTTCGAGACCGACATATCGAATATAGTTCGTGCAAATTGCATTTAAAAATAAACGCATTGTATTAAGTTTACTTTTGTTTTCGATACCTATATCGTTGACAATAGGCATGTGATATCAATTTCAATATAATGTCTATATATAAATAACAAATGAGTTTGAAAAATTTACGACGATAATAAGTCTGATGAGGTATATTTTATTTAAAGGCTATTATTATAACTCATTGTTCTATAGCTTTGATGTTTCGAATGATAGAAGGATTTGAGGTGAGTTTTAAGGTGAGCTATTAAATAGGTACGATGAAAGTGATATAGGTGCGGCATTTGGAGTTACATCGTTTGTGTACAAAGTTCGAAAGGTTTTTCGCTAAGGTCGAGCAATACGAAGTAACTTATTGAAATATACAATTGAGTATACAATAGTAAAAATTACTATTGTTACCATTTACTATCAGTATATTTGATGTCACTGATTTTTAAATAGTGCAGACTATATTTTTCTCGAAATGTAAAATAGTCAAAAAACCACTATTCTGGAGTGATAAGTATATAGGTCACTTCCGAAATAGTAAAATTTTGCTATTTAAAAAAGTTAATATTGGATGCCCATTATTTCACAGTATAACATATTCACTATTTCGGAAGTAACTGTGAATATACTTTAATACAACAAAAACTACATCAAATACTATTAGTAAAATCCTTGTGACAATAACCCGCTACATCCACTATTTCCATGCCCCTGTTCACTCGTTGCCGTCAGCCACCTTCATGCACCCACACCCGAACCGAAATTCGAACCTCCGACCACGGGTACACACACCTACACACACACACGAGCGGGCGCAAAACAGAAATGAGATATATCGCGGGGGCGCCGCGGGCACATTTCGCTTGACTGATCGCCTCTGCGCTCGCGCGCGCGCGTTTCCAATGATCATTTCGCGTCCCGTGATTTATGCACTCGCCGCGCGAAAACAAATCGTTTCGGAGGCGCCGCTCGAGGGCTCTCGCAGTATGTCTAGAGGTTCGCGTCGCGGGTTCATTATTTTATGATGTGGATTATTTCGTGGGGAGATTGACGAGGGGATTGTTTATGCGTGCGAGTGCAGCGCGGTTGAAGTATTGTAGAATATACGTTGTGGATCGAGGTTTAATTTATATCGGCGGCTGATGGTTGATTTATGCTGGTTATGGTGGTATATATTGATTGTAATTGAACGTACTTTATTTATAATCCATCAGCGTGTTTTCTTTTTATCTGACAAAAAACAAACCTTCAACTTAATTACACACTTTCTTCGCGATCGTGACGGTATGCCAGGCTGCAGATCTAACCGCGCGACAAAATCCCCGTCGTTGTCGCCGAGACGCGTATCTCTTTTCCGTCCTCAAAGAGCGCGACGCGCGCGTCTTCGATGATGTACGGCGACGCGCGGCGCATAAGTCGCGACGCCGCCGTGCGTAAACCAAACGTGTGTGTGTGGCTTTTATACGCAACCGCGTAATTCCTGATGATCAGATATACGTATATCTGCGTGTCGCGCTCGGAAAGTCCTACGGTTTCTTAGTTTATATACTTAGTTGATGAATGTCATGGGTTTTCCTTGGCATAGTAAACATTCTTTCAAGATTTTTTTTTCAGAGATATAATACTATAAAAAGATATAATACTTTAAAAACAAGTTTTAGTTTATCAAATTTAAATTGAATGTCAATAACGTTATACCGCATTAACACATCCCATCGCGTGTACTTAACAGACAATCTAAAAATAGCAAATCTGCATCTCACGCAGGGTAATCAGTTAATCATACCCGCAGAGACAAGCCACAGCCCCTTCGCAGACAACTCGACAAACCCATAATAAACTCATCACCCGTATAGATACAATACCGATAACCCTATCCTATCCCCCACCGTGAAAAACAAAAAATTCCCCCCCTCGAGGAAAAACCAATAATCGCGCCCATCGCAAAAGGACAACGCGCCGCTCACGCATATATACGAGCCTTAACCCCTGGCCGTGACCGCGACGACGACGACGACGCGCGGCAGGTAGATAATTATCCGGGATAAACGCGAGAGGCGTTCCGTCTCTCGAAATTCTACGGCGCTCGCGCGCTCTGCGAACTATGTCCTTGTTCGGTATGATAGTATATATGTTTATAAATACGCGTGCACGAGAGGACGTTCCGTTATATCCCCGATATATACGTGGGTGTACGTACGTGTGCGTATACGTATAGTAAGAGAGAGAAAGAGAGATATGCCATATTGGAAATCAACGATGGCGATCGAGGAGGTGAGAAAAATGCGTTTAGAATGGCCATCCTTGCCGAGCGGCCGCGGCGGGTCATTGCTGCGGGCTATCTACCGCTCGAAGGAGTCGTGAAACGGGTCTGCGGTGCGTTGGTATACATACGTACTTACGTGCGTATGGATTTTTGTGTGCGTCTGTGTATGTATATACGTGTGTCACTGATCGATTATTTGTTTGTATGTAAGGATCTACGTGTGCAATGTATCAATTATTTCATATTCATGTTTGGTTACGGAAATTTTTGGTCGATTTGGTTATTGAATAATGGAGGATAAATATTGTGAGAAGGAGAGGCAGAGAGTAGGGGAACGAATGGTTCGATTGCGAATTGCAATTCCGTATAAATAAATATATATAGAACCAGTTTGTAAAATGAGCCGGGGTCAGTGCGATTTCGCTCGTATATGCAAATCCGAAAGTGCATGCGCACATCTGGAAAGGTGCCATAAAGATCGGGAATGAATGACACGGTCTAGTGAATTTTAGCCGAGATATAGAAATCTGAACTCGACCCTAAACCTTCAATTTTATTCCTGCTTTGATACGTGTAATATTCCATGTAAAACATATATTCGACCCTTGAAAAAAAAAATCAATTATTCATAAACCTTTATAAAAATCCGTACACATCAGACGTAGCCTCATTCCCACCTTTCATTACCAAATTACTTCCCAAAACACGCAAATTACCCTCAAAATCTGTCCTCCACTCAGTCACTCAGTCAACCCTGACCGTCAGTAGCTTATAAAGCACCTGACACCATCGCCCTGACGTTCCAATTTCTCCCGCCACTTATAGTTATACCTCCGCCACCTCTTCGAAACAGCGTCAAAATTAAAATTCAATCCGCCCGAAAAACCGCGTCACGCGATCCTCCGCGGCGTCATTTTCAGCGGATACTTAGCGCAAAAAGCGCGCGGCACAATGCACTGACGCGCGCGCGTGCGCTCTCTTTCTCTCGAAATTATCGACTGTCAAAACGAGAAGAAGAGAGAAGAAGGAGGAGAGAAGAGCCGGAGCTATTAAAGGCCTCTCGCGTACAGAGTCATCGTCCCCGCGGCGTCGGCGGCGTGTGTAAAACAAGGAGCCGCGGGGGTCATTACCGGCGAACACCTAGCATGACTTACGAGGAGGCTGCGCGCTCGCGCAGGGGGAAGAAATTGCGCTGCGCTCGCACGCGATCCCATACGTGATGCGAGCATAGCTGTCTGTGTATGTGGTATATGGAGTATTCAGTGCAGGTGGGGATTGTGCGAGTTACAAGCAATAAGGATTATCGATTTTTATTTTTTTTTTTATTTCATGGTGTCTTTTGATATTTTCGATGGGTATATACGATATAATATTGAGCAAGAACGTAAATTCATTGAAAAATTTATTTTTTACAGTTTTTGTTTTACTTTTTATACAAACAAAAGGCATTATAATTTTGTCGTATATATAGTCCAACGATATTACGAATAAAGTTACATTATTATGTGTTATTGATCGATGTAAAATTAATCAAGAAGTTCAATATTATAGAGAGATTAATATACAGTGGAATCTAATTAGTTCAAGAAAAGTATTTAATCTATTTCAAGATACTTGTACATCAAAAAATTATTTTCCTTAATATCTTCTTCATTATAAATAGTAACACAAAAACTGACAATTTATTGGAATATTCATTCTTTTTACATATTACATTCTTGCAAGTATAATGCATCAAAAATATGGAAGAAAGGACGCCGCACACAATGCATGGGAAAAAATCATCCGATCAAATTGACCGAAACTTTGGAAAAAGATAGATCTTGAGGTCCTGAAGAAAAGTCACCGGATGATTTTTTTCCATACATTGTGTAATTACGGGGTCCTTTCACACGTATATAACTCGACATACCATACCAAACTTCTCCGACATCAAAGATATAACCAAAAATCGATCAACATGGAATGGCTCGTATACACTCATAAACCGCGTTGTACAGCGGCACGAAGATTTGCTCGCACAAAAGAGACGGAGAGCACGGCTACATGATGCGCGGTTCGGTGCCTTTTCGTCGCTGGATCCTTTAATAACAAGCGCGATCGTTTTTCGTAATTGCGCGTGCCGGAGGCACCCGACGTTTAGTGATTCGCACGCGCGGCGGCGTTACGTGCCGAATTGAAAAATTAGGGGCGGTTCTTTCGAAGAAGATGATAATTTTTTGTTCTCTTCTACTTCTTTTTTTTATTTTTTGCGTAACGAAAGTTATTGGTTATTCGGCTGCCGGATGGTCTGTTAATTGCGCGCTGTATTGTTCGCGGGTCGAGTAAAAGCGAGCATTAATAAGAATGACAATGTCGTTTCTTTTGATATTGCGGGGATTTTTTACGATTAATTAGTTCGCTCGGTGTGAAAGTAATACAAGCTGATGTTCTCACGGTGCGTTTCCTTTTCATTTCTACTTTTTGTAGTTTATGTACTTTCTATACGAGTATATTGTGGGTGATGAATTGTCTGTGTCTCGTAGTTTTTTATTTTACATTTAATTTGATATACAAATCTCATCCCAGCCTTTTAGAACCACTAACAACAACGGTCCCTCTTAAACCAACTATTTCGCTTAATTCACATCCAACACCCGTATTACAACCGTTTATATATAAAATTACGAACACCAAGCGCTATACACTTTCGACGACAATCCCGGCAACTTTCGCTAATCCTCAATAATAATCAGCGACGCCGAAACCGTTCTCTCTCCCTCCCGACATAACTTTACGATCGCAGACCTCGCAGAGTCCAACAGTGCAGGTAGCACCGCTGACAAGCTCTCCCTCTCTCTCTCTCCCGGCATGTCATTAGAATTTTCATAGCCGGCATTACGCCATGGGGTATGTAATTGGCCGCCCGCCGCGCGAAAATTTAACGATCGCGCGTTTATGGAAATCCTGGCTCACTCGCGCGCATTAGAGAGAAGTTATCAATTGGATATACTCGCGGGGATAGGGCTGGGCTGGGTTTTATTTACACTGCTTGAGAACTCTCGTATGTATATATATCCGCGCGAAATTTACGCGTGTGCGTGCGTGAGAGGAGGCCAGTTAATAAAATGCGGTACGCACGTGTGTGTGTGTGTAAAGGTTCGATTGAATTTATTTTATACGCGCGGATGAGGTGGTTTTGTTTTTTGGAAGGGGAGGAGGACGTTTGCATATATCGAGTCGCGGGTAGGCGATAAAATCGGGTAAAAATCGGGGGAAACGTCGTTTTTACGCTGATTCGTTATGGCCGAGCAAATGGCTGGTTTTATTGTGAATAATACGCACGCGCGGGTTTTATGAATTGGGAATTAATTCATGCGAGGTTTATGAATTGACGCGATTATAGTGAAATATTTGATGGGCGAGCTGTCGAGGGTGAATACTTTGATGAGAAATATCGATATAGTTTCAATAAAACCCTTATTGTATTATTATATATGTAGACCAATCTGCATAACACCACGATAATTGAATTTTATTTAAAGTCTGAAACTTTTAGCCAAAGTGTATATTATTTACAATGCTTGTCAGTAACAAGAACCCTCCGTAAAAATAAATAAACGGGAACGTGACATTCCCATGCGCCGACGCAGCAATAGAGCAAAGGGTTATAAGTGTGTGCGCGGGTTTCCCTTTTAAACTAACGAACTTTCGCATATAGCGTCCGCGTTTTAAGTGCAGCTACAGGGAGAACCCGGTTAGCTTCGTTACCTGAAATATCGTTGACTATTCCTTTTACAGATAGCGCGGAAAGCTTTATCAGTTTCGCGCCGGCGGTTTTAGATAAGCGTTCGCGCAAACGGCAAGTGAGCGGTAAATCCCAATATAAACCGTGCACGCACTTAGACTGGGGCCTTGGGATTCCAGTAATCGAGCGGCGCTTTTTCGTGGGATTTAAATGTTAAAGTTATTATTTCGCGTCTCGGGTAACCGTAAAAGACGATAAACCGATCTTTTTTTTTTTATAAGCGTAGTATCTCGTTTGCTAAATTTTTAATTCACACGTTTGAGAAACACTCTCTCTATGTTACGCAAAAAAGGAAACAGGTAAATATAACCCGACACCTCGGCCTAAACCAACGGGCGGTGACGACGCCCTGACAAAAACTTCCCTCTCGTATAGACGGCAGCGGCTCGGCTCGTAAATTCCGACGGACGAAAAGCGAGTGTCCGTAGAAGGCGTAGCTGTGGCGTGGAAAAACTTCCGCGGCGCCTCGTGCGCGATCTCCCATGGGCTCGTCGATAATTTTGCACCCTGTGTGTGTGTGTGTTTGAAAAGGCGAAGTGGGCAAGAAAACTTGATTAATAACGGAATAATAATACGTCTTAGCGAGCGGGTGAGATAGCTGCGGGAAGGCATCTCGCGTCTGTGTGAAGAGTGTAAGTAAAGGGAAGATGAGGTGGGGAGTTTTTTGTGATGCTGGTGGTAGTGAGTTTCCTGTTTTTGCGCGGTAGCCTTGTTTATTCACGATGTTTGTCACTATAGGAGTTCTTTTTGCGGAATCGTTGGAATATTTTTTTCAGGTTTTAATGAATGTGATTCAGGTAGTGGGATACGTTGGTTTAATTATTTATAACATATTTGTCCAATCAATATATTTTACATTTTATTTGAGCATATTTAAATAAAGATATATTGCTAAAAAATTTCAATGACGTTTCGGTTAAGTCTTTTGATATCGTAAAATGTACACATCACTTTATCAAATTGGAATCATTCATTTTCATACCTACTTTTACACAAAATACAAATTTATATCATATAAAAAAGGCGACAAAAGAAAAACTGTTGCAAAACATGAAAGTGAACCCTATCCTCGTACCTTGACAACACCCCGTCATCAACGTGGCAATCCCTTCGCGATGTTTTCCCACCTTATCCTCCCCTTCAATATTCATCACCGACCTCTTCTCTCTCCACTCCAGTCTCTCCTCGTTTCCCCGTTTTTGCCGCGCGTCTCTTTTTCACGCGAGCGCGCATGAGAGAACCGCGGCTGCACAGACACACACATACACAGCACAGCTGATGGACGCGCGAGCTCGCGCGAGCGCTCCACTCGTCACGTCTTCTCTCTCACTCTCTTGGTCGCGGTTCCCAGGCGCGCCTCGCGTAAATCTGCCGGCGAGCGAGCGCGCGTGCGAGCCGCTAACGGTGCGCGAGGATGGAAATTGATTGGGGGGTGAGAGCATGCGCGAGGTGCAGAGGATGAGAGAAAGAGGCGAGGTGTACGTGGTGACGATGAGTTACGAGGGAGGGAGGAGGAGGAAGTGATTGGAGGGGAGTTTTTTGGGGGTGAGATGGGATATGTGTGTGGGGAGGAGTTATGACTGTGGGGTCGGGTAATTGTTGTTTATTTGGGAGGTGTTGGATGAGATTAGAGGTACGTAGCTTGTGTTACATTAATGGGTGATCGTAAAAATCATAGGTTATGGAGGTATAATTGTTTTGTTACCTGATGATATTTTTAGTCAATTCTGACTAGATCCGTTGGGAACAGGGATGAAAATAAATAAATATCCCAAGACGTTTAACTGTTTGCGACGTTTTGTCGACCTCTTCAGGCTTTTATTGGAAAATCAGTTTATCAGAGCTTAAATAGTAGTGCGGTTGCACCGAACGTAAATAAAAACAAAACAAAAACAATAACAGAGAGAGAAAGCTAACGTACATATGATTTATTTTCTATGTAACGAGAAAAACATAGATTTATATTCCCTGCTGAGAAACAATGTATCTTCTTTTTTATTAATGGTGTTCGGTGTGCTATTGATAAATAACATTTCGGAGATAAGTCTTTTTTGATAGTCATTTTCTATGTCTTTTATCTTAACTGAATCAAAATCGAACTCATGTTTATATGTGTTTTTGTGTG
>UXGD01006202.1:0-12933 GCA_900474315.1 Torymus auratus
TTTATTCCTGTTACAATAAATACCCTCATAATAACTATTATATACATATTCATAACGAGATCTAACAAAATCTCAAAACTTTTTAACATCAATTTTTACACTTTGGAGTTTAGAGTGCGGTCTAAACTGTAAAAATAGACGTTAAATAGTGTAAAAATCGTAATTTACACTTTGCGAAATTGTAAATCACTATATTTACACCTTTAAAATACACACCCGCTCTTGCACCGCTAGACTGTAGTTGGAGAATCACCCACTAGATGGCGAGCGCCATTCCACTGGAGATCAGGTTATAAGATGAGCTACATCATCTCGTTACTCGCCTACTACATCTTCCTTGATGTTAATCAAGGAATCTATTCTACCTTATCGTTTCCCTGCTAATATATCTGAGACAATTAATAGTAATTTTATGTTAAATAAGCAAATTAGACACATAATTTGTGTTAATTTCTTAAATTTAACATACAATTTGTGTAAATTTTGTATAGAATTATTTGTGTAATTGAATCGCAAAATGTGTACACATGATTTGTGTTAAATTTAATTTTACACACATTTTGTGTATTTTTTTATTGTTCAAAAACTAATAACTCATAGCGTTTGTAGTAGGTTTTTAACATAAAATATTGTTAAAACTGAAATCGATGTATAACTGTGCAGCACATTTTCCATCTAAAAAATTAAAATATTTGCGCTTTTTCAAATAGCACCAATCACACCGAGAAGAATATTACGATGCAGAATGTTAGAAAGATATAATAAATGGCTACAAAACAATGGATTTTATTATCGCGTTTAAATTTAAATGAAGCATTATACGTTGGCACAATTATATAGCAGGGTAATCATAGGAAATAAAAGATCGATAAATACAAAGCGACGACAGAGAGACAGAGCCTAGTCGACGCCACGCCTTGATATTACAGCTCGCAGGCACATGCATATATTTCTATCGTCTTCACGCGGCGGAATGTCACGTAGCTAATTCCTAATTACGCGAGAGCGCGCGAACGCGAAATAGACGTATATACTTGCGCGATTCGCGATATTGCACGTTACAAATTGCCCTCCCGCGCATTCGCTCGCCTCACGTCCCGCCCATTTTCCTGGAGGAATTAAAACGCTATCACGCGTTGGTGCGCGGAGCATCGAGCGATTCGGGGGGGCTATGCTTTCGTCGCCGCCGCCTGTCGAAAGAAACCCGAGAAACAAAGCGCGCGAGTTGCACGTAGACCCGCTAATTGCAAATTAATTATTACTCCCGGGCCGAGGGAGTTAATTGTGCCGGTGCGCGCATAAGCGGCATTCCGTTTAATGATTTTTCTCCTATGTGATGTGCATGTATATTCATGAGGCTGCGAGTGCGCGCGCGTGCTCTTTTCAATTAACGAACAGAGTTTTTGACGCCTCGCTTTTCTCGCGAGTGCACAATGAAAATTGTGATTATAGTAATAGCCCGGAATTTTCGCGCGCGCGCCGGTTTGTTTTCGGTTCTCTATTTCGTCGGTTGCGTCGCGGTGAGTGTGTGTGTGTCGAAAGAAGCCGCGTAGCAAAGCGAAGAAGACGAAGAAGGAGAAGAGGGCGAACGAAAATTAAATATTGCTAAATTCGGGACAATTGCGGATGTAAACGTACAATCTCGTATTTAATTATGCGAATGCGCGGGGTATAGTGGTGTGGATTGGCGAAGAAAGGAGGGGGAGGGTAGAGTAGAGTAGAGTAGCGAGAGCGAGCGAGCAAAAGTGCAGCGCTAATGACAGTAATGTCGTTTTGGCGAGAGAGGAGCAGCAGCAGCAGCAGCACCGCAAAACACGGCTCGAGCAATAATAAAATGCGCGAGAGAGGCGGTCGACCGACCAGCCACGGCGCGGCTGCACTTTTTTTCTTCGCGTGCAATGCGGCCGTCGTTGCGCAACCGCGCAACCGACTGACTTACTTGCAGATCTTCCTAATCCCACACTAGCGGGATTCAACGAGCGTTTTGCTTCAAAATATTCTCCATTGTCTCGCCGTCGGCTTCTTTATTTGTGGGAATCGGTTTATTGCGCCAAGCGGACGCAGATAGATTTACTTTTCTTTTCCTTATGGATATGGGCTCTTTTTCTAGTCGTAAACTTTGCTGTTTCTAAACACGTTGCGGGAAATTGGAATAACCGGTTACTCAATTGCAAACAAAAGGCATATCGCTCATTTTAGACTGTCTTTGAACAGAGATATAATTTTGTTTCTTTTAACGTTTTATGTTTGTCTCAACCACGCTGTACTTTACTTAATACAAAGTTTTATGTAGTCATCGATAACTAAATTTTCCAAATCGAGTAAGTTTTAAAAATCGTTAAAAATATTACAGTTTGCCATATACCTAACACATCCAAATAAATTATGCACGTCACTCGGAGTGATTCACGTCTAATAGCGAAGCATAAAAAATATCGTATTTTTTAAATGTACGAGGGGATAGGGGCGCATTCGAAGGAAAGTGTACACCGGCTCCGGAAGAAATATACAATTTCTTTTTCGTGACGTAGGCGAGAGTGAGAGAGAGAGAGAGAGAGGGAGGCGCGAACGCGTCGGAAAATTAGCATCGATAAATTTTCCGTCGCGTCGGCAGAGCGCGCGCGGCATCTCGCGCCCGCGGAATGACACGATGATGCATAGGCGACTGCTTTAAGAATTATTTATTATTTATTGCGACGAAGAGCAGCAGCAGCTGAACGCGCCGCGTAAGTCCCAGTATAGCGCGCGAGCTATATATTTGCGAGCACTCGTTTGCGAATAAACGGGCCGGAAAAGAAGATTTTCATGGATGAAGGGAGGAAAAATAGCGAAGTGTTACTAGGAGCCGAAAGACTTTCGGAGAAAAATTATAATGGAAAGAGAGAGACAGCTGCGCGTTTCATCGCCAGCTCTTCCAGTTTTGCAACAACTAATTTGTCCATTATTATCGCGGCGGTGGCGGCGCAGTTATCATTTAAACGGCGTAAATGGCTTTACTTAATTATAATACGCGGGCAGTTGCGTCAGGGCGGCCGCTCTAATGTCATCATTAATACTATATCGAGGTGGGAGAGCCGGGGGCCGGTTGGGTAAGCCGAATTTTGTGCGGGCAGTTTGAGTAACTGGAGTAGCAATTTTGCGGGATGAAAACGACGTGCCCTCACGTAGAGACTGCCAGTGGAGTGGCTGCGAAGAGAGCGGCCCGATGACGACGTCTCTCTCTCTCTTTCTCGCCCTACTCGCGCTTCGTCTTTCGCTCTCCCGCGGTGGCTGCAACGCCGCTCGGGCCAATTATACCTGTCTGCCGAACTGCAGGCACGCGGCTGACGACACGATGAAAATTGTCATTACACGAGGCGCGCGCACGACAATTATCGCGGCGGCGGCGGCGGCGGCGGTGGTGCCACCGTAGTCGCAATTTGCGAGGCGCAAAGCGCTTTGAGGATTACCCAATGGATCATAATCTTGTAAGTTTTAAGTACGTCTGTGTCCGACACCGCGCGCAAAGTCAATTCGGGCGCGAGCGGGAGAACGGGCCTTAAAACCCTTTAGCCGCCCCGCCCGGTTTATTGCGCCCTCATCATTAGCGGCATTAACTCTTCGCCTCGAATTACTCAGCCGCCCTCGCGCGCGTATATTCAATGAGAGGGCGAGAAAGAGGGAGATTGGCCCGGGCCAATAAATACGAAATTCTCGCGGCATTTTTCATTCGCTTATGGCAACGGCTCCGCCGCCCCGTGACTTATGTCATCGCTGTTCTCCGGCGATTCTCCGGCTCTTATAAAGTCTCTCTCTCTCCCTTTCGCGCATTCGAGACTCTTTGGCGCACTTACACTTAAGCCGGCGGGACGGTGCGTGTGAGAGATACGACTGTCTACAATTCGGCGGGCTATAACTTATTTTATTTACGAGCATCGCAGAGCTCTAGGGCTCAGGCCCGTCTCTCACACACACACACGGGTACACCCCCGCGCCTTTCGCGCCTCGCCTCGCCACGTCTCGGGAATATGAATATGTAACGCATTTTGCTGATTGAAATTTTTGTTGGCTTGTTTTCTCATTCTCGCGGCCATTCTCAGCGCCATCTCCTCACTCGCTCTCTCATTATTTATATCTTTGTTTTTCCTTATCATCGCGGCCCGCTTCGGATCTCTCCTCCCGGGCTTTTTCCGTGCTCGCTCGCTAGATCGCTAATAAAATAATCTCTCGAAAAACAATGCCGGGAGAGGGCAGAAACGTATTATTATTATCTGCCTCACTGCTCTCTCGGATGGGTCAGTAGCAGTATCTCCTTCGCAGCGAGCGTGCACGCTCAAAACAATTTGAACTTACATTATCAAGGCGCGTCGAGTTTCGCCGCTACGGAATGTAAACTCGTGAGTCCGGGGGATTGGCCGCACGCGCGCGCGCGCGAAAATCTCGTCTTCGCTCGAGCCTGCCTTATTGCGTATACCCTCCTTCTCTCGCATCTTGGAAGAGAGAGAGTCGCGATATACGCGCATGCGAGCCCAGAGTCCATCCGCAATAAACTACAATCGCAAATTACGGAGTCAAATAGTTTCGGCGCTTCGCTCCCTCGGAATGTCGCAATTTCGACTCCTTGAGAGAGAGAGAGGCGCGGCGACTAGGGAGGAGAGAGCGAGCGTCTTCCTAGCCCGCGCGCTACAAGATATATGTACTTTGCATCCAGGGGAGAGGCCGCGGATGTTCATTCGCGGCACCGAGGAAGATTCTCCAACGAGACGAAGAAAGGAGAAGGTATGTGTGTGCGTGTGTATAAGAGAGTAGGCGAGAGCAGGAGAGAGAAAGGCAAGCCCGAACTCTAATGAACTTACAATAATTGCCAGCCATTGATCTATGGACCGAAGAGCCGCTGTGTGTGTACACTCGCTGCTGCCGCTGCTGCTTCTGCTGTGTGTGCCATTACGCGCACCCTTCACAGCCTCGTATTTCTACTCCGCTGTCTCGGCTCTAATGTTCACGCGCGAACACGCGCTGAAGCGAGATTTCCTCCGAAGAATTTATAGGTTGTTAAGGCTTTTGTTTGTCTTACAGTTATGGTAATTAGCATCTATCTTTATATATTGATTTACGCCGCGGAAGCGAAAGGCGATTGCCTATTTCAAATAGACGTGTTTTTTCTCTCTATTAACATGTCACCACTCATGTCAGTGCAGACATTAAAAAAAATTAAATATAATTCTTGTTTACTGAATACACTATTTGAATATTTATCAAGATAGCATTTAAAAGCAACAGTACTAAAAGTGCTATGAAAAACGTTCTTCCAAGAAATAATTGCATTCAATTTAACCGCATCACGCTGCTGGTCCCTTTGTCCAGCAAATGAATGTGTCGGAGACGTCGATAATTCTGCGACTCAATTACCTCGCTCGAATCGTCTTGAATTGAGTATGTTGCACTTTAGACCGGTCGCGTCGGGATATATATGCGCGTGAGTAATTAAAGCGAGCGACTGTCACATCCGGCGGCCCACGCAAGGAGGGTGCGGCCAAGCATAATCGGGCTCTTTCTGCCGGACGGCAGAGCCGCACCACGTCAATCCGCCGCCGCCGCCGCCGCGCTCAGCACGTTTTTCCATCTGTTGTTGTTCCGTACCCTCGATCATAATAATGGAACTACTCTGCTATTTTATTTTTGTTTGCACTTGGGTGCATGCAATATTAATTATAATTGTTGCAAAAATTTGAAATAACGAATTTTCTCTGAAGAAGGGAATATCTTGCTTATGGTTAAAAATATTTTTCGGAGATTTAAGCGAGCACATAAAAGTTTTAAGGAGCACTTTCAAGAGGCAAGAGAGAAAGAGACAATGGGTGTCCTCCCGCGTGCCCCGGCTAATAAATAATTAAAACTTTTGTTTCGAAGGTGGCGCCGATGCATGGCGCGTCCCACGTTCTCCCGCGTTGAATAATCGCGCTTTATAAATTAAGGTTATGCTTCATCTTAAAAGATTCGCTCGGCATCTGTTTCTAATTACCCGCTAATGGCTATAACGCGGCGCTCGCTCGCGCACGCCCGTAAGACATTCGTTACCATTACCCGCTCTCTCTATTTCTCTTTATGTCAAAACTCCGCGCGTGCCGAATCATTCGTCAGGCGAGCGAACGTTTTTTCCCCCCGCGGCCGAAGGCGCATCAACGTCAATGCATGTCGACGAATATTCTTAATTAAGGTTCTTCTAATTGATCGTGAGGGAGCGGAAGTGAAAGTGGATAGACGTAAGTGGACACGAATGATTGCCATTATAAGGAAATTAAGAATTAATAACGATAGCGAAATGTGTATAATTGAATAATAAACAATGACAGTATTTAGAAGAATAATCAAGGTGGTGAGGAGGAAGAGTCATTTTTAACGACACCAACCGCAGCGTCCTTCCGGAAAAGTCCGGAAGGATCCGCGCCGTAAAGATTCCTAATTGTCGCGAGAGCGCGCGTGATCGAGAGCAAGCTCAAGTCACGCCTCCGTGTTATCTATATACATAGAAGAATGCCACTAGTGCGCAGTTGCGCGCGAAAGACGAATGGGTCAGCTTTGGCACTCGTTAAGTGCAAGCTCTCGGCGCAGGGCTTGACTCTCTCTCTCTCTCTTCTCTAGAAAAGATGGCTCGCGCGGCGTTGTGGCGCGATGTATATATACGAAACGAAAGGAGGCAAGAGGTAAAATGCCGCGTGCCGGTAAGCTCGCTTGTTAAGTCGGGGGGCTAAGAAGGGGTTCAGGCGTTATCTCGAACGAGCCGAACCCCGCGAGCGCGCTACACGGCCCCCCGTAAATCACGGATTTCTTTTAACGGGCATTAATTGTTTTTGCGATAGCGAGGAATCCTCCTCGCGTTTACCGATTTCGACGCGCGGGAGCTTCTCCCTCTCTTTCTCTCGGTGGTGCTTTAGAGAGAGGGAGCTGATACCTGCGCGGTAGCGCGAGGCGCCCTTTATTTCTTCAAGACTTACAGTGTCATCGATTCAAGGCGGCAGCAGCGCGCGGGAGTATTTACATGAGACGCTATCTCGGATTATTTATTTTCGCGGGGGAATTTGTAGCCGCGAGAGAGATTACAAATTGAAGATAAATGCGGAAGAGGAAATTGGAAATATATTTTTTCACTGAAATCACGATTTTATGCCAATTTCTGCTTTAAAGTGGAAATATACTTTGAGCTATAAATTTTGATGTTTCAACTTCGTTTGAACTAGGATGAATAATATTACTATCCATAGTGCATGAGATTAATTTTTAAATTATTCGCCAGACCTATGTACAGGTAACTTAGAGTTTACTGTATAATTATGATATTTCATAAATTATTCCTTAGCATAAGTAATTAAAATACTCATTCAACTATTGATGTTAACATACCCAAGTTTATTATTTAAATACTTGCAATAACAGATTATTTGAACTAGAATTAAAGTGTTGAATCGAAGAGGCTGTATAGTAATAATAATAATGATTCGGGTAATTGGGCGGGCAAATTATCGGAGCATGTTTACCGCGACTGGTTTCCCATCCAATATACGTATTCCCGGTTCGAACTTCCTCTTTCGCGCGCAGAAGTCTTAATTCGGCAATTAGCCTAATGGAATGTATATAACAATTAGAAGTCGCGAGTTTCGTGCAGCGCGTGCAAACGCGCCTCTTTCTCCCTCTCTCTTACTCTTGCTCTCCTGTAGCGTAGGGGCCGGGTGGTGTAAAACTGAAAAGAGGGGGTGAGCGCGGGCGAAAGAAAGTGGAAGGGGGGTTACTTACCCTCTTACGCTCCTCATTATAAGCGTCGGCTTGTAAGGACGGAAGGAACGAATGAAGGAAGCCGGGAGAACGTGAAGCGGCGCTAGTGAGAGAGGGAGAGAGTGGGCCCGTATCTTGTAATTACCAGCTGATAATTTATGTTTATGCGGCGGCGACGGCCGTAGGAGCCAGCGCTATACGCCGGCGGCTTACTGCTTACCCCTTTTCCTTCGAGCTTCGCGTATATAGTTCGAACGTAGGGAGGGGGTGTGAGCGAAGTGTATTACTACACATTCTTACGGTGCGGCGCGACGGTGGCCCCCCGAATATAAGGGGACCGGTGGCAGAGCACGGGACTCCCGTTGTACATCCTTAAAGCCCGGCATCCATTACTTCCGTCGAAATTTACTGCCGTTTTCGCACGTTACCAGAAGTTAATGGCCCTGCGGGAACGACGCGACGAATTTTCAGGCGCGAGCGGAGCGAATTATTGCAACGCGCCCCCACCTCGCCTTTTCGTCCTTTTCGATTGTTTTAGGCGCAGGGTTTTAAGCCACACGTGTGATATACAGCCGACCCCGATGGCATCACTCATCTTGGCTCGTCTACTTTTCCTGTGGTTGTAAAGGTCTCCAATTAATTTTTAGAAAAATATAAAGCGATAAATAATTTGGGAAGTATATTTTTCAAACATTTGTTCTATAGTACGCCTGTCGTCGAATGTGTTTAGATTCAAAAGTACAACAGTTCTCACGATTTATACAGTACATAGTTTGCTTATCAGATCCGAGTTTTAATGTGTATACTTATTGTATATATACGATCTTATTCTTACAATAATTATACCGTCCTCTACCACGCACACCCTCAATTATTCCAAAAAGTATAAGGAATCGACTGATCCGAGACATTTGTCTCCTCACATACTGTGAGAAAGCAAAGTAGCACACGAACGGTCACGTCGTTATTTGACTTTTCAACGCCGAGCAGCTAATAATGCCGGCAAGAGGTGCTTCCTGTGAGAGGAAAACAAAAGTCCCCTGAAACAGAACAAATGAGGGCCTATTAAAGGCACAGGCCGGGCCTTCTCCTCCTTCCCCGTTGATGATCCGGAAACCTGGCGGCTCCTTCGAGAAAATCGACTTTTAATTAGACTTAAATCGAATCGTATATCACATTGACATGGTCTTGGAAACGGCCCGAAGTCAATTGTGCAAGGAGAATAAGAAGAGAGGACGCTCATGCGGCATCGGCGCGGGGCCCCATTGCAATTGAGGTGGAACTTCATCGTCCGGAACTAATGGCGATTGTCAATTAGGAGGCACCAGCCGAAACGAGTCGAAGTATTAATTATCGATGGGTGGTACCTGCTCTGCGGATATCTCCTCCGGGGCTCCTTTCAACCGAGTCGAATGCCGCCTGCCTGCCTGCCCGTTCCTTCGCACTCGAGCGTGAACTCTTGCGAGTTGGGGAGACATTTGAATTTGATTTTTCCGAGATAACCGTTACACCAACGCCACCTGGCCGATGACTATGGCGGGTAAATAGATATTTAACAGAGATATTGAATATTTTATACCTACTTGATAAGCAATTTATTCCGAATTACCCGCTTTTATGATCTGACAGTGTGTATAGCGCGTCGTGCGAGAGAATTGTTAATTATTTCCTACGAAAACATAAAAACGTCAAAAAGGGGGAATTCGTTAGAGATATGGTTTCGACTATAAATTTTATTAGGAATAAGTAAGACCAGATGTAATTTAAAGAAAAACTTAAAAAAACGAAAATTAAAAAAAATTAGTATCTATTAAATAAGGTTAAAATTTTTAATTAAATAATAAACTGTTTTATATGTTATAAAATTGTTATTAACATTACTGTAAATACAAAGAAACATTTTATTTAATTAAAAATATAAAGTTCAGCCAATTTGCCAAGCATCCAGTAAATAATCTCTTCAGCAATAAATCTAAATTTCGCAAACATCTATTCAATTAATTGTCAGTTGAAAGGACCGAGTCAATAAAAATCAATGAAAACCGAAGAATTTATAGCCGCATGGAACGTGAGCGAGCGAGCGAGCGAGCGGTAGTCAGTAGACGCATTCAATCGCATCCTTTAATTCGCAGTGAAAGGGCAGGCAGGAAAGTCGCAATTGAGATCAATAGCTACTGCCGAGCCATTCGATTGTCATATATTGGCAGTACGCACGTGCGCTCGCTCGCGAGTCTGAAAGGAACACGACTGCACTTTGAGCGAGTGAGCGAGCGAGCCCTCTGCATGGCCGTATGTCGTGTGCGCTCACCCCTGACGGTGAGCCGCGCGCGTCGGCACGCAACTCTCGTGTAACTCGCTGCCAACTAAGACCGAGGATCACGCATATACATGCCTATATATATACATATCGGCCTCGCTTGGCCGTTCGACCAGTGCAAGGGTGAAAGACGCACGAGGAGGAAACGTCGGAGACGACGCCGCCGACGACGAGGACGCAGATGTCGCCTCGAAATTCCGTTCGAGGAGAGAAAGAGTGAGAGAGTCACTCGAGCGTCGCGACTCGCGCATAAGTGGACAAGGCTATTCACTCGGCCGCCTCTTCCTTTATTGCCATTTCTACTTTGCGCCTATGTGCGGGCAAGGGAGTTTGTTTTCTGAATTTCGATGAGTCCTTCAGGCTCGAGTGAGTTGTATATACATAAGCCTTTTTCCTTCACCGTCGCGCGGATATAACCGATGTTACAAGTAGTACGTTCGACACAACTGAAAATTATGTGTTGCGTATGTGTTTATCGTGCATAAATACATATAACGCGCTCGCTGTATTGAATAGAAATTTCGAGAATAAGGAATGTTTGTATATTGAAGCTATTTAAATTCAAATTAACATCGCCGTAATACATGTGTTTTCTCTCGTTATAGGGGCAAAAAGTTAATTTCAACTCGCGCATAATTGTTAATAAATTCTGAATATTCTATCAGCTTTTGTAATTTATACAGGAATGCAATTTCGCGCCGTAAAACCGGAAAAAGCCCGATCCAGTATAGAAGAGGGGCGGCGTACAGCACCTACCGCGGCGCAATAACATCGACTTTCCATAAAGTTTCGTTACAAATCATGGGACTAATTTCGCCCGCGGACTCTTCTCTTCCCATGGCATGACGCGCACACCCGCACTCATTTAACGACAAAGTATATGCGCGAGGAGCGTCTTCTTCCACTAACGAGAACGAGACCGAGAGAGCGGGAGATAGAGTGCAAGCGTGCGAGATGCCCGCCGGCGAAACCTGCCATTACTTTCCAATTAAGAGGCAGTAAAATTTCAATAATGGTCATTAAAGAGCGGACGTTATACTCGCGCCAGAGCTCAAGTGTGTGTGCGTGGAGGGTGAAGAAGCGCGCGAGCGCCAGAGACGACCCAAAAAAGAAGAGAAAAAGGGAAAACGAAGGAAAGGGGCGGGGTAGACGCGCGCCGAAAAGGAGCGCTAGGGCGCGAAGGAGAGGCTATATAAAAGTGAGAACGCGCGCCGTCAGGTGCGCCAGATGCAGCATACATATACCGGCGCACCACGCGCGTGCGCCTCGATACCAATCGTTCGCCGATATTCACCCCTGGCGTGTATAGTGTATAACGAGGGGGGAGCCCACGATTGGCTTCGACGGGAGAGAGAGAGAGAGAGTTCCCTTCTATGTGTACACGTTGCACACATACTCACGCATCGGCCGCGATATATATATAGTTTATCTCGTATCTGCATCTGCCAACGCAACTCGTCCATAAAGATGCCTATCTTCGCGCTCCTGTAGCCTTATTCCTGCGGAGTGTATACGTTCTCATAAACGGTTTCCGGCTTGACTTTTCAATTTATACGCGCACCGCACTCCCTCGGCCATTTATAGAGAGCGAGAGAGCGGCGAGAAAAACTCGATAATTAAAATATAATAACGCAGCGAGGGCAGGCGCTTTGATATATTCACTCGAGTTTCCATTTTGAATGAAAAGAGCGTTAACTTATGTTACTCACGGCTGCCCTCCGCTCCGCTACAATGCAAGATTCATAAAAAATTCAATTTTTTCTTCAACTATTATAAATGCCAAGAACTCTACAAGGTTATAAATAAATGTTTATCCAAGATCCACGGTCGAGCGAGCGGTGCTCCGGGGCGAGGAAAGAAAACGTGCTCCTTGAATTTTCGCGCAGGGCTAGGGCTACACGTGTGGTCATTTTAACAACAAACTCCCTCGTCCCGGCGATTTCTCCTAATTGTTCTTTCGTTCCTGCGCTATACACCGGCGGCGTCCGCGAGTGCGAATCCGAGCGCGCTAGCTTCCACCTCGTGTTTATCTTACGAATACGAAACACGCGGAGTAGTAGCGCAGCGCGCCAGCATTGTGTTATAATTTACTTACCGATGTTGTAATTACAATTTTCGAGCGCGAGCGCAGTGCCCGGAACAAGTAAGCGAAGCTGCTGCTGCTGCTGCTGC
Source organism: Torymus auratus (assembly GCA_900474315.1). NCBI lineage: Eukaryota > Metazoa > Arthropoda > Insecta > Hymenoptera > Torymidae > Torymus > Torymus auratus. The sequence continues at coordinate 12,239 of UXGD01006202.1, forward strand.
TACTGTTCCTCCATCTCTCTCTTGCGCTCGCTCGTTCACTTAACCCCAGCGCGGTGTTTACTCAGGCCGGCATAATATTCAATTCCAATTCGTCCAGTATTAAGCTTGCATGCCAGCGCGCGCCTTCGCCTTTACCTGCTGCTGCTACTGCGCGAGAGCTGCTATCAAACGGCGTAGCTATAACCTACCTACAAACCGTCGAGGCGCCCATCGAGTTTCCTTCGAGGGCGAGCTAGTGCTACCGTGTCGAGGGAGAGAGAGAGAGAGAGAGAGACGGAACGGGAGACCGCGAGTTCAGGTATGTGTTTTGCCATTTTCGCGCTCTAGAGTTTTGCCGGCATCTCGCGGCCGAGGGCAATCGTAATATGCGCGTGTTTTCATGAATTTTTCATCATCTCCGTGGGGGAACAAGTTTTCCCGCATTAACTATAACGTTATCGTGATTTATATAAAATATGTCTCATTAATATCATTGGTGAAGAGTACAGAGGAATTCCACAGATTATCCACAATGATAGAGGGTTCAAAATATTAAAAAACCTCTGCCAATATATTGGCACTTAGCTTTCTCCAAATGAATTTATCTCTCCCACATGTATATCATATAGTTCAAATATCAAATATATTTATTCATTCTACATGTTTTTTCAATAATTTACAAATTCATTAGTATTTACAAAAATTACACATTATTT
>UXGD01006203.1:0-12931 GCA_900474315.1 Torymus auratus
ATAGATCTCATGTGAAATCTATATGAGATCTCAATTACAATCTCATATGAGATCTCATATTATATTTTCACGCGGGAAGTAATATTAACTTTTTATAACAAAATCGTTATGATCGATTCATTTACGTGTATAATCTTACGAATATGAAGAAAAAAACATGATTAAAATTAGACACTTACGGAAATCTTCTAGTCTTTAGAAATTATTAGCTGATGATGCAATCTGTGACCACCCAAGATTAAAGACGGCAGTTTGGTTTTGTCGACTGCAGTGGTAGACTTGTGATAGCTTACTGCGTACTGACGGCGTGACGGCTTGTGCGGATGTTGAGACGCGATCCTTTGTTGATCTGGCCGTCTTCCGCGAACTTCGGCAGATACGGGAGCTTATATACATATGGCCAATCTATAACGCCCCTGACCACATAAGCGCATACACGCGGGACGCGGGTACGGGCGCGGACGAGGCACACAAATTTCCATAGTGCCAACTGTAGGAAAGTTAATTACCTATGTCTTCATGAACCGTTCTGTATATACTGTTTCCAGAAGTTCACAAAGTATAATTGCATTTCTGCAGTTGGCCCTGTTGATTTAATAAAAATAAAGTCAAATTTATTGCATGATTTTTAAAACAAAAGATAGATAATATTAACAAATTTTATTAAAATGTCGTAAGTGAAGAAATGAAGTTCATGAAATTATTAGAGCTCTACCAAAAAAGACAATTAATTTTTTTTTACAATAACGTAATTTTGCACTTTCGCTAATAACTTAATTCATCTCATTCGTCTGCTAGAGGTACATGCAGACATACGTGATACGTCGAATACTTACTGTCGATTAGCTATATATGAATCTCGTATGAATCCGTATCATATCGTGTTTCATCAACAATGTTAGTTATATTATAGATTTTAAATCTGTCAATTAAATCGCTACACGCTACTAAGGTCGAAATTGACTTCAGATCTTTTTCTCTCTCGAGCCCCAGAACACGTACCTTTTTCTATTTATATGTGTACTAATATGCTCAATCTCGCTTAGAAGCGCTCAGATTGTTGAATAAGTGAGGTTTCAAAAGATTTATAATATTCAAGGGAGATCTTTGCTTTCTTAACATTGAACGTTGAATTTAAACTCTTTCAAAGTACTGGTTTAAAAAAGCAATGTTTATTCTCAAATCAGTAAATATATACATTTGTTTGCAAAATGATTACTTCTGTAATAATTATTTTCAAAATAAAAAAAAAAATAAAATAAACTTGTTTCTTCAATTAATCATAATACATTAGTTTCTCTTCAAAACTATGGTACAAAATATGTCACACCCAAAAAAACAATGAACGAGGTACAATAATATTATAATGCATCTCTGCATGCATGTATATTCATTACTAGAATCCTAGAGTATCACACAGCAGCGTCGACGGAGGACTTCATAGGTGCAGAAGGACAATCCGGTGTTGCAGAGAGTAACAGCAGATGATACCGATAAGGCGACTTACGCGGCAGGCGCCGTGATAGAGGTCGTCTCTGCGTTTTTAAAACACGTTTCGGCCACAAGCCAACAAGCCGAGCAGTATATAATAGACTGATCGCAAACCGATACGGGTAAGTTCTGATGGATAGCAGCGATAGCATTAGCCATGCTAGTGCGCAGATCACCTTTAATTTCATCTTCACCTGGAGTATAAAAAAGAAAAAAATAAGATGATTAAATAAGTGCCTTTCTTGTATATATGAACTTATGAACATTGAATTTACCATTGCACACTTGCGAAACTATTGTTCAATTGATAAGTAAATATGATAAATTTGGGAGATATTTTAGATTTAAATAACAGAGTAGACCCTGGTAGACAAATAATGATATTTTATAGCTGTTTATGTGTTAATAAAATCGAAGCCTTTTAATAAAAATTAATAGACAATTATTATTTTATTAGTCCCTTTAACATAACCTTTAAAACGAAATCGTTACGATCAATACATTTAAATGTTAATTATCCATCATATATGTAGGTATAATCTTATGAATATGAAGAAAAAAACACAATGTAATTTAGACTAGGTAATAGATACTTACGGAAAACCATCTTTTCAGAAAGAAGATATGTAAGGTACTTACTCTGTGACAAATGACAATCCGAGAACATAAAGAGTTGTAGAAATGTAACAGCTTAAGTTACTGATGATGTTGTGGCTTGTGTGGACGGCGGACTGCGGATGTCATCCGTTGCTTTTGTTGATCTGACCGTTTCCCGCGAATTTCGCAGATACGGGAGTAGGGGAGGGTCCAGGGGGCGCACGTAGGTACAAGTATCAGGGCGCCCTGTTCGCGGCCGACCAATCAAAGGATGTGTCTAACTGTCTACATCCAGGTGCCTATGTAGTACCTACGACGACCAAACAAGAAGCTGTAGCAATAGCTAGGTATACGGGTATACCTAGCGTGCGTGCCGGCAGTGGATGTATACATATATATGATTTGAACAGGCGTGTCGCGAACGGGATTGAAAGAATGAAGTATCTATACATATTCTGCTCGAGTTAAGTTCCGATTGGTCGGTCATGGGCAGCGCGCATCCGCCCCTTGCTTGACTGTATTAGGGTATAGCTATTATATTACCAATCTACAAAGATGTATTTGTACTTAGAGATTTTACACGCTTCGATTTAGCGGAAGACCGACTAGACGGCAGAGAAATTCAAATAAGGGTTAATGTTACGGATAAGAAATAAGAACTTGATTATACAATTGCACGTTAATGTATTATTATTATTATATGTTATAATGCGGAAAAAGTTCTTAACTGATCGGTGCTAATTAAAGAATAAGATCCTATATACGTATATCCAGGTGCACGCTCGAAGGTTCTATCCCGGCGCACACTTGAAGAATATTATTAATAATAATTGAAGAATATTATTGATAAAATAATATTTTTAAAAAGCATTTCAAATTAACTGAAAGTGAGCCTTTTTATTATACTTTTAAAAGGCTTAGACTGGAAAGCCCATGGAAAGACAATTTCAATTAAATATATAATTAGTAACAATTGCAGTAGATATGTAACAATATCTCAATCAAAAAGGATTATCAAATAAAAATCTAAAAACAAGAGCTTTACAAGCTGCGATCATGATTTTAAAATATTGGACCGATATATATAATACGTTATTGTGCTACGTGTGAATTTCCAGTATCGAGAACTTATTATAATTTGATAATTCCTTTAAAAATATAAAATTTCGTAAAAATAATAAATAAAAAGAAATCACGAAATTTCATCAATTCCTTTTTTTACTTTATTGACGTTCGTAAACACAAGAAGAAATATACATCAATTACGCGTATGAAACTAATTACCACATATTATATACACGCTTCACGAAGCGAAGTGATCGGTGCAGGTCTTCATGCACGTACCGAAGACAGTGGTGCAGGTGATGGCGGGTACAGCGCCGTAGGTGCTGCCCGTGATTGCGAAGCACCCAACCATCACACCTCCGCAGATGATGAAGCAGACACTGGTTGCGATCTCGGAGGCTTCGCCGCACCGAGCGAGCAGAAGCAGAAGTAGAATTGAGCTGAGTAATTTATTGTTCATTTTGGGAGATTGTTGGGTAGTTAGCATTTTTTAAGTGGCTGAAATTAAGATAAAAAAAAATTGTAAGTTTCAGTAGAGCATGAAAGCGTTCTTTTTGTTGTGCGAACAAGGATAGACAAGAAAAGCGGAAATATGATGCGAATATTCGGATAAAGAATAGGTAAAATGGCAGATATGTATACGGTAAATATGAATTTATGAGATTTTATTTACGATATCTAAAATTTTGTACCATAAATTTTAGGATAAAATGACGTTGAATTAAGAAAATTTTATCTATTAATGGAACTAAATAAATGGAAGTATCGATGTAAGTGATCTTGTAGTCCGATATTATGTACATACTTATTTCAAAGAAAATTTTTAAAACTTTTCAACTAGTTTCGGAATCTAATTTTGAAAACACTTCTTTCTTTTATAAATAGCAGTAAAGTTATATATTCATATAGAACCTAATAATTCGAAAAATATTTAATGCTCTATATCACCGCAGAGATTAGTATACTATCATTCAATAATATATTACATCCTATAACAAAACGTTCTCTAGTATTACGCGCTATATCTACAGCGTAAAAGTTTTTATGTATAGTTTTCACGGTTTAACAAAACAGTTTTTACTTACCATACGTCCGCCACTGACACAAGTTATTTGTGGCCACCGAATAGACTCATCCGTTCGCGCGTTATGCACAAATGACAATATCTCACTCTTTATGTTTGACCACGCCTTATAACGTGCCCTCACCACTATTGTAAAAAAAATTTTCAATTTCCTAGAATCTTAACAGTGCGATTGATAAATAGTTGCAGTCTTAGTGGTAAGGGTAAGTTATCTGTAGCATTTAAGGCATTATAAGTGCTTTCCTCGTTACTGCACCACGCAGTTTCTTCGATCAAATCACATTATTTTTTCTGATATTTTTTACGAAACTGGTAAAAATTACATCACCTGACGATGACAAAGATTTTACTTTAGATTAACATGATGGAACTGAAATGATAAAATTCTCTCATACTAATAATTCATCAACCTCGAAGTCATTGTATAAAAGATTACAGTTTTTAACATCTTACGCCATCGCCTTTATTTTCGAAATATAAAGGAGAAAAGGAAATGAATAATTTAATCGATTTTTCAAATTTCAAAATAATACAAACGAACGATTGATTATTATTTGAAGATATAAAAATTTGTATTATCGTTAAATACGTTTGAGTTTGCGTCAAACGCTCATTTTATATAATAGTGACATTAATATGTAGCATAATTTATCATTACAGTTTGAAATTACTTCAGAACGAACAATCTAAGTACCGATAAAATTTTGCTCACAAATATATCGATTTTAATTTGAAAAATGATAAATTATAATTAACCTTCCTTAAAGTTTGTACATACAAAAATGATCTAAATGTATCTATTTTCATCGAAAACCATCCTAATAAACTAAACTATAATCATACCTTTAAATACTCAACATACTATACAATTTACGACACGCGAATCAGCGTAAAATACTTTATACTTATAAAAAAAGAGCGATAAGTACAACGTTCAGAAACTTTTTTACATTTTCATACTTTTTTTTTACTTTATTGAAATTCCCACTTAGGGCGTGGGCCCGACGAGGGCGGCAACGCAGGCACTCTTGCAGGCTGCGTAGGCCGCGCTGCAGGCTACGAGAGCTGGTGACGCGGCGATGACAGTTACGGGTACGGTGCCAAAGGTGAAGCCGGCCAGGATGAAACACCCCGCCACGACATTAGCACAGCTCACGTAGCAGAGGCTTGCGGCAATTGGACCCGCACTCGTGTACTGGATAAGCAGGATGACGAGGATCAGTGACTTGAACACCATTTTGATTGTTCGAGGCGGGTGGTTATTTTGCCGGAAATCTTTAGAAGAGTGGTTGGTTAGTTGAGATTACGCGAAGTTGTATGTATCGTCAATTTATTTAGACTGTTAAAGTCGATGTTTTATGGTATTTCTTAATATTGGAAGTAATGGATAATAAATATAATACAAAGAGTTACAAGATGTATGTACATCAGCATACGTATAAATGTGCTTTTATTAATAACAACGCAGATTTCGTATTCAACTATTTTAATATTATTTATATGAAATTGTTAATTTTTACTTTTTTGTTAATCTTTAAATTTAAAGTAATTAGTGAGAAAAGTATTTGTATAAAACCAATTTGAATGATATATAATCATTTCATATCTATATAGATATTAATTATTTTTATCTAGTATTTAATATTTAAAAAGGAAGAAATAATTATTTGGGATTATGTAAAATCGTAATTTCAGATATAATCTGAACTCTAAAACACTTGCAGATTTTAAAACTTAAACAAAATAAATAATAATAATAATAATAAATTATAAGCATGCTCTTTCAACGTTGTTTCAGGCATATCCTAAAATTTCAGATATTTTCTGAACGGAATACAAATTTTTATTATATATCTAAAATTATTTAAATTATCAATCGCATGAATAAACCGATATGCGCACTAACCTGAGTATATATTTATTCCATTTGTAAAAGATTCAACGCGACTATCCATCCATGTATAAAAGATTTAAAGGTAACGCTTTTATTGTTTTTTCATATGAGGATGGGCGCACAAATTCTTTTATATACCTAGTCACATTCAATAAACCAAATTATTATATCTACAGTCATTGCACATAATGATCTGCGTTTTGCGTATACCTGAATTTTATAAAATATGCATAAACGACGAAGTCGGACAGTGTACCGAACAAAACAATGAAGTAGCCTGTTATATGCGAAAACTCACCAAAATGGAAGCCATCCAAGTCAACGAAGGGAAAATAGAGCCGTCTCACGAGGGTTGGATCGGAGGCGACCAAGTGGTGTTTGTTGCGTCTCTCCGTCAATTGCGTTCTTTTATCAGCATGAGCGCATCCTGGGAGTACCCGGCTTTTCTAGCGCACACAATGGTCGCCAATCGGCTAAAGCCACGATCATGATTCTACAAGTGCAGGTAATCCGCACGTTACACTGTACATGACGGTAATTTTATCTATTACCGATACGCGCATACTGCAGAATAGTACAAAAGTGTAGTTTCGTAACAAGTGTCGAACTGTCGAATAATATTATAGAAGGAATATAATATTTGGGAGGAATAGAATATAGAAGGAAATAATATTATAATATAACAGTGTGGCGAGGGTATCATACTCATTTTTCATATTATTTACAGTTGCTATAAATATTGTAGTGTTTGAGTTTAACGACTATTTGCTTCAATTACTATTCGCACGGTAACGAAAACATTATTGGTAAAAGTCATTACACTGAATACATAGTAACATCGAGACAGACGTGACATAAAAAAAATTACTGTTTTATAGTAAAAATTGCTATGTACATAGTAAAAACTACTATGTGCATTGTAAAATTTGCCACGTGTATAGGAATTTTTACTATAAAACATAGTAATTTTTTTATATTGCAAGTTTGTCTCGACATTACAATAGGTATATTATAGTAAATTTTAATAGATCAGTTTTCTGAGTGTAATATTATACACATATAGTGGAAATTGAGTGAAAAATGTTAAAAAACAATTAATATACTGTAGAATTTCAAATAAGTGCGTAAACTTTAATATTGCCACTTGTCGATAACGGATTCTAATTTTTATTATCAATCGCATCAAAGTCGATAACTGATACTAATCTTTATCATCAATCGCATTAAAGTATATTTTCTGGCTTGCGAGTATATTAAATAAATATTGTCTTCTTACATTCTACTGTTGCACTTGAGCTTATTTCCCAAGATATAATTTAACAAATTTAAAAGATGAACATAACGGTAACATGCATTTACAAACAGTTTATTATACCACCTTTATATAATCTATAATCATACCATAATAATAGCTTTACATTAAAAATGTACTCTACGCAGAGACTAACTTTAATTACATTCATATTATTTTTAAAATTGAAAAAAGTAACATTCATCCTATTAACATTTAAGAAAATAGTAATTTACAAAGAACAGCAGTATATATCTTACTAGAGAAAAGTTGCTAAAATGCAGATGCTTCATGTGTGTGTATGTATGTGTTATCTTCCAGTTTACCAATCAGAATCAGAATCCGAATATTCCGAATCAGAATAATAATAATCATTGTACCAGGCTGCGTCAGCGCATTTACTCATGCAAGCCGATATGGCGACATTGCACGCGGAGTAAACCGGCGACGCGGCTATGATTCTATGCGACAGCCTCCTTGGTGCGCCTGCAACCCAGTAACAGGTAGTGGCGAATGCCGAGCAACCGGAGTAGCAGATTGATCGGCTGACGGTGTCCACGCCCGTGGACTGCGACCTATCGACGGCGTCGACGCACGTCCTCATACAATCAGATAAGGCGTCGTTGCACGCGGAGTAATCTGGCGAGGCGGCTATCATTCTATACGACATGAATCTACTCGGCGCGCCTGCTACCCAAAAACACGTCGCGGAGAATGCCGTGCATGCCGAGTAACACATAGATTGGCTGAAGGCGGCCACACTGATGGACTGCAGCAGCAACAACAGCAATGTTGTAGAAAGAATGGTGTTTAATTTCATTGTTTTCTGGAAAGAGAAAATGAGATGGAAGAAGGCTATCCTATAGGTATAGGAGAGATGTTGTATGTTCGGTTCGATCGTTTCGAGACAATTAATATAATACAACAAAGTTTTTTGTTAAAATAAACAAATGTTCAACAAGTGTCGTTGTTAGAGAAACAAAAAATTGCCGCGAACCTCTATGTAGCACGTTAACCTAACCTTTCAGTGTAAAAAAGCCGTTTAATCACAGAAATGTGAATAAAAAACATTATAGATATTTATTTATACTGTACAGTATACCTAATACAAATCCTTGACAGCTAGAAATTATAGTCTTCAACTCTTCAGCAAGAATTAACACTGCAACAAAAGCGATGCTCGCGCCTTCGAGAACAATGAAGCAATGGAGAGTCAAGTCAAGAGTATATAGACTATATACAAGCGTATCGCTTCTGCTTTTTTGCACCTTATACTAGCAAAATTCAAACGCGTGTCGCGCGCACTATTTTGTTTTTGAGCTGATAAACACTATTTTTCAGTGTGATTTAGTATTAATTAGTTTAAATGATTATATAATTAAATACATTTTTTAAGCAAGTAATCAAATGTTCTTATTCTATTTAAATTAATTTAGTAGTTCTATAAATACTTGAGTTTCAAAATTAAAATCAAACCTATTTTCAATCTAAAAAATTCAAATATTCGCGCTCATTTTAAATAACCAATTACATCGAGTATTTAAATGAGCCACTATACTAATTTCGGCATCATCTTTTTTTTTGAGAGGATTCTTTTGGAAAGTGAAAGCATCATAAATTCATAAATCATAACATCATCAGCTATACATTTTATTATGTACGGAGCGTTACCTGCTTTACCGACCGACTGACAAAACGGCGGTAACAGGAATATGGAACGCATCTGTTGCATTATTGATTTAAAGATTCTAACCAACTAACCGACAGCGACGAGCAAGTTGTCCCATATTGATTGTTGTCATATAGTTTTTACTTGTTTAGCATCTTCTAGGTAGGATTTTACATATAAAATTACTTTTGGAATATTTTATTTACTAATATGAACATACTATATAATATATACTATTTTATATTTAATTTATAGGTTAGATTGATGAAAATGAGATGAGTACACGCCTGTTTCATCATCGAATCGGCTGTGTTTTTTAGTTTTAAACTCGCAGACAGTACATATCAACTCGTCATGGCCTCCACAGAAGGCTACACACCGTTGCACCACGCTGTATTGTCCGAAAGACATAACGGCAACAAAATTAAGGCGCTATTGGACCAGGGCGCCTCTCCCGCGGCACGCACTTCTCAGGGCGACACTCCTCTCCATCTAACACTCGCATCGTATTTCTACATGGCGCAACTCGGCGTAAGTGAGATCTTAATCGACGACAGACTTTTCCTGCTCGAGGAGAATCCCTTCGGCAGTCACGGTTTCTCGCACTGTCACATCGCATGCATGTTTGCCAATCTCGAAGTCGTCAGATCGTTTCTCAACCGCGGCATCGACCCCATGCTGCATCGCATCCGGGGACCTTTCTGGACGAAACCTTGGGATCAACCCCAATGGTACGACGAGACGTGTCTTCACGTAGCTACACACGCCGGCCGTTCCGACGTAGTGCAGCTGCTTCTGGAACGCGATGCCGATCCGAATGCTCGCACCATGCTTCTGTGCACTCCGCTGCACAGTGCAATACACGACTACCACGTGAGAGCGACGAAGCTACTGCTGGAGCATGGTGCCGATGTGAATGCGCGCAATTCTGATGTCAAGACGCCACTACACGTATGGTCCATTAGCTACGTCTGCTTGGCATTCGATATGGTGAAGGTACTTCTTGAGGCCGGTGCCGATGTCAACTTAGCAGACCGCTTCGGAGTCTCCGTCTTGCAGGCTGTCACAAGACGTCAGGGAGACTATTCTGCACAGACGCCGATCTTCAAACATGTGATAAGTCTGCAAGAAGCAGGTTTCGATATCAGCAACGAGAACCTCGAGAGCATCCTTGAGTTTCAAGACTTCGTCGACATGACGGGGTACAGGAAAGTCTGCAGGTCCGAGCTTGAGCGCCTGAACGAAGTGCGACTCGACCCAAAAACGACACTGCGCGACGCTCTACACGATCGCGATCCGCGTAGACTCCAACGGCTCGCCATCAACGAAACGTTCGGGTGCATTGTCGACGATGAGGCAACCCTCGGTGAGAAGAAAACAAAATTTCCCATCTACGGTCACCTTGTCCGACTGCAGTACCACCGGGGCGCGAGAATCGCTAACGCAGTACTGGCGCTGCAGAATCTTTATGCTTGTATTGCCAAAGCCGATAACGGATTGCCCCCCGAGTGCGCCGAGATGGTCGTTTATTATCTACCCTATGAGGAACTGTGGCGTGTGATCCAAGCAGCGTCGCAGTGAAGCGCCAATTGACGACATCACCGAGACGGCAGTCGTCTTCCATCCTACGAGGAAAGGCGCCCTGAGCCACAATATTGAAAATGGTGCTGGTTATTCACTACGACGATGAGATGCTCGGTTTTGGTACTCAGGCATCAGAGCTACTAAAAAAATACTATGAATGTTGAAAACAAGAGTTACGTTATTCAAGTTAAATATTACGTTTATATCTTTTTTGTAATAGTACCTATGGTTTCTTTGGGTTTTGAAGATTTTCTCGTTTTTCTATGAACCTTTTTTTCTTTGCATATTATTTGTTACGATCCTTTCCGATTGAAAGTATTCATATATAGTTTTATATCAGCAGAACTACTAAAAAAATACTACGAATGTTGAAAACGAGAGTTGCGTTATTGAATTTTAAATATCAGGTATAGGTATATCTTTTTTGTAGTAGTAACCTACGGTTTATTTGGGGTTTAAAGATTTTCTCATTTTGCTATCAGCCTTTTTTTTCTTTTTATATTATTTGTTACGATCCTTTCCGATTGAAAGTATTCATATATTTCTTTATAAGTTTACTGTATCTTTATAAGTTTGGTTGTACAATAATTTAAATAAACTGTTTTTTATTTTGGGTATGTTTATTCTTTACTTAACTGCCATGCATATACCTCAAAGACCCCATTATTCCATTTTTGTTTTCATTATTTAGTTTTAAAATGTTTAAGAAATGTTTCGCGTCTATTCGTTGCAAACCAATCAGATCATTCTTTAAATGATTCATAACAACCGTTTATCATTTTTTTAAGAAGAGAAAAAAAAAGTTATATACCGTGTTTATTGTTGAATATTTTTAACATCCCCACGCAAAAAAATTTAGCATAGCCAACATATTGCGCGAAGCTCGAGCCAAGTATAGGCAATGTATTGGGCAAAGTAATCCGTGCATGAGTGTGGTCTGAGCTATATATAGCCACGGCGCCGTAGCCGAATTTGAGCAATATTTATATATTTACTATTTCCCATATATCGCCCATACTAATCGGAAGCATTGCCAATATATATTAATTTTTCAATTTGGGCATGAGTAGAAAAAGCAATGTCTGATTCAAACTTACAATCTGTTGCGAAGATATGGGAAAAACTTATCGATAGATTGGAGAACAGTCACCTATATATGTGAATTGTTATTCGTCAACATTTTGGTAATATTCTCATAGTTTTCAGAATACGTTTTTCAAATAAACCTTTTAATATAAAATATTGACACATTCTATTGAGAGCGGGAAACGCGTCGCATGCGTCGATCCTCGCGTGCTTATCACGCATGTCGCCAAAAATGTAAATCTATATGTGCTATTATCATACAATATAAAAAATAAAATAAAGTTATACGGGAGAGATATAGATTTTAGGAAAAATTAAGACATACAACTTTTTAGAAAAACAAAACATCTATTTTATACAATAATTCGTTATAACAAATGATTTTGCACATTTTCATTCTTTTTCTATATAAGCTTCACTTGTTATACGATGCCACGAAAAAAATTTTTATTTTTTTTTTCTAGTGACTGGTTACGGATCGAATAACATTTCTACAAAATTGGATGATAACAATAAGATGGTCCTAACTGATTCTTCGGACGGGTAACTACGATTTGCTAAAATAAAAATTATGAACATCGAGAAATGCATCATGATATATAATATTATTGATTATACTATTACACGTGAAATCATCTGTGCTAAAGTGGACCAGAGTAGCTCTTATGTTGGTCATGGATTGTGTTATGTAAATTTATTTCCAGAATAGTAATATAAAAACGTTTTGACTAATCTTATTAATAAGTTCGTCATGTTACCAATTGAAGTATTGAAACTGCAAATATGCACATTATACATTTTAACACTTTACTTAATTTATTTAATGCAGGGCGATAGCGACGGACCACTTTTAAGAATATAGTAGTTATAATCAAGTAACAAAATTCGAAAATTCGTTACACAACTTCTTCACTTGAAAATGCAGGTTTAAAATATCAAAATGGTACATTTCGATACTCGTGCGAGAGAGATGAGTCTCGGACGAGTGGGACACTCCTAATACACCAAAATTTATTGTGTAAAAATTTCTGAAAGAAACGTGTCGTGGCCACTCCCGGTCAAAAATATCCAGCTAGGAAATCCAGCTAGGAATATCCAGCTGGATCCGGGTGGATTCATATGGATTTCAGTAGATTTTTTAGTTAGGTTCCTACTTCAATCCATGTCACA
>UXGD01006204.1:0-12929 GCA_900474315.1 Torymus auratus
AATTATTATAAGCTGAAAGTAAAACCAAATTTTTTCTTTTTTTCGTTGCATTGCAACGTTGCAAACTTCAGACTCATAACTTTGATATAACGATGCTATTCGATCTACTTATTTTGTTAAATAATCATCGTTTTCGACGATGACTTCGCAAATCTAAAATTACAAATATTGCTGGAAGTCTAATAACCAATTTGAAATAATAAACATAACGATTTGCCTTGTGATATATTAGAAATTTTTTTTACATTGTTATATCGGTATGATACATGATAGATAAAGAAGGAAATTCATGGAATAGTACAATCACGGCTACCGGTTTTTCACCGTAATCACAATGCCGATTTTTTGCTATATTTTAAATTTAGAACCCGATAAGCTATATAACTCGTTAATCCTCATATTAAATAATAAAGTGGCATGCACACGAATGCAATCGTCATCCTGATAATGTTATTATCGCACGTTCGCGCGCGATTACACGTCTCTCGCGCTGCTCGCAACCGAAACGACGTGGTATATCTTTATCGCCACAATACTGCAACGGGCACGTACACTTATATATGTGGGTATGCGAAATATGCGCGAACGGCAGAGAGTCGAAGCAGCGGGCAAAGGCGAGAAAACGAAAATTAGCAGAAGCGCCGCCGAGAAAGAGAGGGAGAGCAAGAGAAGCTCGCTCACTCGCAGGATTTGTCGCGGCAGAAGCGCGCGTGCGCGCAGCGATGACTCGCCGATGGCTTTAGGGTCGCGACAGAAATAGCTAAATTACACGCGACTCGTCGCCATCGGCAAACAGCCGTGGAGAGAAAGAAACAGACAGAGTTCGCGAGCGTAGACGAGCTCAAGCGCTCGCCCGCGCCGGGAAGTGCATGCCACTCGCTCTGTGTGCACCTCGATAACGTCATAAACAAACAATCATCGAGAGAGAGAGAGAGAGCAAGAGAGAGCTTCTCTACATACACGCTCACACATACACACGTATGGGCAAACGGTGTGCTCCTCGCGAGTAAACCGGTTTCGCTATATAGGAGACGTTTCGCTTTGTGCCCGTCACACGCGCACACGTCGCCTGCTCGTTCACTCTGCTCACTTTTTTCTCGCTCTCTCCCTCTCTCTCTCTCTCAACATCTCCCTCCCTTCCTCTCCACTCTATCTTTCTCCGTTTCTCCTCCGCGGATCAATTACGAATTAAAATGCCGATCTACAGCGTGTTTCATCTTCTCGTTACGCTCCTCCTTTTTTACCTGCATTCCGCATCACGCCCGCGCCTCGCATTTTTATCGCTCGGGGCTATTTTTACGCGCGGTATGCAAAGACGCTGGAAAAGTTGACGCGCGAGCTGTCTCATAGGTAAAACGTGTCTCTTGCGATTTTTGCCTGGGATGAATAATATTTCTCTGGCTTATTACAGCTTACTTTTTCGACGAAAATTCAAATCTTTGATGAAGATATTGCGAATGACCGCGAAGAATGAGAGTTTTCGGAAGATGCGGTGGAAAAATGAGAACTGATCGAGCGCTGCGAGAATTTAGTCGAATCCATTGGAACTTTCCGTGTTTCCGAGACGGCGATACGACGCGCCGCGCCTTGCGTCGTGGCCTTGTGTTACATAGAATCCAAATACACTTCCGGCTCGCTACCGCGTTAATTCTTATGTGCTCATAAATGTGAAATCACCTACAATAATATAAATTTGCCTCGCATACGGAAGAATTTCAGTTGCCAGATAGAAAGAGAGAGAGAGAGAAAGAGAAAGAGAGAGAGAGAGAGATTAATTTTGGTGAGTATTTCCACTATACTCGAATACCGTGCATATGTGAATGCATTGAGTGCGGAAATCTAGTAAATTAGTTCGCAAAACAATCAGAATTATTCTGCAGGTGTCGCTACCTGACACGCCTGACAGTTGCGGCGCGGAAAATACGATTACCTGCGCGTCATCAATCATTGTGACAAGTGAAAACTCTTTATTAACATTAAAAAGTTTGATGCATCAGTTGACGTTAATTTGGTTTTGTAACACTCTAATTCAATGAAACTTAAAATTTAGTTAACTTTTGAAGGTGGATAAATTAAAGTTAAGAAAAACAATAATAATGAAACCATAACAAGATTGTTAATAAAACTAAACTATTTTTAAACTTATATTAATTTTTATCGACTAGAATTATTAATTTCGTAGTAATCTGGTGCAATTTGAAATTATTGACTCTATTCAGAATAAGTGTTATTTTGTAATCTTTATTTTACTAACACAATAGTAGAAAAATTATTGTTGGACATGCTTTTATTATTTTTAAAGAGTAACAAAATTATTTATTTCTCACGAATTTCAACGGTAAGTCTTACATATATTATTTTGATTTCCGTATTTCATTTTTCACTTTTATTTTTTATAACGATTTTGGAGAAAATCTAAATCTTTCCTCTTATAGCATTAGTTTTCATTGTCACATGTCACAGTCCCAAGTTTGCTGAACGCATTACTTGTGCAATTAGACCCTCACGATAAATACACAAAAATCGCAGTACCCTGTTGTATAAAAAAAAAATCTATCGAGGCAAATGTTTTTACCATACTTAAGAAAATAGATCACATTAATTTCTATAATTTTGAACGTAGATTTAACAACAAAAAATAAATTTTAGTGAAACCAAAACAAAATAGGAATAAACAAAATCAAACCATTTGAAAATAGTCGTAGAAACCACAGACTTAAAACACTCATAATAATCTATAAATATTTTTTTTTCATTCAACTTAAAACTAAACTAGTGTCCAGAAAAGAAGGTCAAAATGATATGTGATTTAATCCAGAATGAGTCATACGTGCATAAGTAAAGTATATTAAAAATCCAAGGCTGGTCATTAGCTGTTTATCGATAACCCATAACCATAGTTTTATATATTTTTAAAGTATATTAATAATATAATAAAAAATATTTTTATAACTTTCTTGAAAATGTGCCATATGTAATATATTAGAAGAATGCGACGCTAAAAAATATACAGACTCTATTTGTAATAATTAGAATAAAATCCATTTTCAGTCTGCTGGCGCTCAGAAGATTTTTAGCTAGTTTTGATCTCTGAAATAAACTGTCAAAAGGCTATATCGCATAAGCCAATATTCAACCAGTATTTCGATATTTAAGATTGTATTTTTAGTTAAATAATAACTAATTATCCTTAAATTGTTTAGTACCTATTAATCATGTAATAGTTATATATTTCCTATTTAAATATTTTACCGAAACATCATTTAAAAATGGCGATTATAGTTATTTTAATTTATTAGCACAAACAACTAAATAAATTAGCCACTAGTTATGAAAATTGTATAGTTTCACTGATCCTCTATTTCACCTTGGTCCGATAACACACATAACAGCGTTTTTGATACTTTATTTGCGTTCCTTTATTTTTCTTCGTTTAGTTAGGTTTAAAAATAACCTTTTGTGATAAGATTATAGAACTATTTAGATGACGTAATAACGAATAACTAGTATTCATTTAGTTGATAATAGCAAGAATAAAGGAGTATTATGACCTTTAAAGTTGTTATCTTTCAAGATTTTTCATTTGTATTTAATATAAAAATTTAAAAGCGGTATCTTATGTATTCTCTTACTTTTTTGTCTTAAAGAAAAAACTGTGCAATAGTAAATATTTTTATAACTCATATTTTAATGTACGTATTTTTCTATGTTTACTAGGTTTAATTCGATAAATACCAATAATATAAGTGGTGCCGTTCTATTTAAAAGATTATTTAAGGCGGTTCTATTAAAATCGTAAAGTCTGCATATGAAAATAATATTGAAGGCTGTTATTGTTCAGGTTTTCATAAACAAATTGGTATAGTTTTAAGTGCAAGTTGCCGACCAAATACTTTAAATAATATTGTTTAAAAATTTGTGCTTTAACATGGGGAAATATGGGAGCTATGCTGTTGGCATGGAAAAGTATTGAAATTGAAGTACTTAAACACTGCAGAATTATAGCAAAAACGAGATATCGAAAAAGTAAATTTCATATTTTTTAAAGGTATTAAAAAAATATACCGATATAGGCGAATAAAATAAAAAGATATTTTAGATCAAAGTCGGAAAAGGCCATGGTTTGATTGACAGCATTTACTAGTCAAACCAACAAACTTCTTAACCTTTATTTAAAAATAAAAAATAAAAATATTTTTATTAAAATACATTTGAATTCAGACTTTTAATAGAACCACCTTAATTTTATCTAACTTCGACTTATAGACGATTAATACTTAAATTACCCTATCGTATCATGGTGGACACGTAACCATGAATAACATTTAATTTCCATAAAAAAATCTGAGAATAGATTTATACGAAGATTCTTATGGAAAATTAGAATTTAATTTTATACGACTTCCAAACTGAGTATACTGAATTAGATTTAAGATTAAAAAATAATATTTTAATTTTTTAAACTTTAGAAATAAAAAAGCCATACGATTATATCTGTATTTTAACGTGCTCTGTAACAATAAATTATTTTTTCGTTACTTACAACAAAGTCGTACATGATAAATATTTCATTAAATAATAGTGATTTAAAAAAAGAAAAAGAAAAACTACTTTTTTAATGATATGCTCGTCTGAGCAAAAAAATAATACAGTAAACTTTTATGTAGTATATTTATGAAAATTTTTTATAAATAAAAAAATATTTATTTAGTTTTAAGCTTATTTTTCGCATGTTTTTGTACGTGATTTTACAAGTTTTGAAGAAGTATTGCAGAACATAATGGAACACTCCAAATGTGAAAATAATTAAATAATATAAGTGCTATTTACAATAAAGATGAAGAATCGAATGCATAATAAATGTATTTATCATAGTCTCTTTCCGTGCAGGCTTAGTACCTTGAAGAAAGATTTACCCGGTGCAGATTTAGAGTAATATAAATTATCTTTATTATTCAATGCAGAAATAGAACTTTGTTGCTTAATATGTTTCCTGTTTCTCTGTAAATCGAAAGACAAATCGAATATTTACAATAAGAAATGCATTATTATGCACTTATATGCTTTTCTGTAGAATTAAAATTGTCAGAGCTAAAGGTTATTTTGAACACATATAAAAGTTGCATTTTGATTACGGAGTGTGTTTAAAATGTGTACTCGTAAATTTACTTAGTATCTATTTTCAGTTTTTGAAATTGTATTTTTTTTTTTATGAATCCCAGTATCCCACTAACTTATCTCATAAAAATTAGTCAGTTATTTTATAAGTAAGGATAATGATCCAAGGTTATACCATATTTATTGTTTACATATTTGTAAATTTTAAAACTTAGATTTATTTCATATAAATAAGATTTAAATATGTATGAAAATAACGGCAAATAGCACGCATGATGAGGAAGAGTCTAGTTTGCAAATTTTGCAAAAAATACTTACAATTAAAAACTATTAGAACATAAATATTAAGCGAGAATCCCGTTGAAAAGCCAACAATAAAGTTGAAGCGATTTAGGAAACAGTGTGATTGTAAGTGTCGAATCATTTACTTAAAATTGAGTTTATAATATGCATTAGGTGATAGGTTTACTTTTATATAAATACTAAAATTTAATTATTTTATGTAGTTTAAGGGTTCTATTCAATTTTTGAACGATTTCCCTAAACATTTTTAATTATACCTAGTTTTAATTATGCATTAAATATTAATAACAGTATATTACTATCATCTCCATTTTCACATTTTCATCAATTATCTTTGTTATCTACTATTCTCAATCTTATTCTAAATAAAATGCAATTAAAATCGCCAAGAAAAACTACAAATTCACGTAGAATAACGAAAAATATAACACCGAAAAATGTAATAGCTCTGACAGCCCTGTAACTGTGAATCTGAATACTATATACTCTTGTACAAGAATATACAATGGCTAAAATTTTTAATTTAACGATTCCCGGATAAGTAAAATTGTGAAAAAAATGTATTGACCTAAAAAGGAAGATATCTCAAAATTTGTTTATCTAGAGGTATCTCAAAATGCTCAAGGGATAGAGCTCCACTGAAGGCGTATTTGAGTTTAACAGCTCATGATACATAAGAATACGATGATTCGACCCGTTGGTTGACACACTTTTATTTTTTTATGTGCCTGCGTAATGTGCCAAGATGACTGCTCAAGTAAGTCTCAATTTATTATCAACTTATACGTACTAACATCATGTAGTTAGACTTTTAAAAACTTATTTCGCTTTTGCTTCAGTATACCGTAACGTTGTGAGCTTGTAACAGTGAGAAAATGTATAGATTGTAAGATATAAGTAATTTTGCTTCTAAATCCATTGTGATAAGCTTTCCATGTCCTGATACAAATAATGCATATTTTCCGTCCGTCATCATTTAGAAGCTTGGTAAACATATTTTAATATTTCATAGGCACAGTTTATTCATTCTATAAAACTTTATTTTTCAGCGAATTATACTTATATGGGCAAATCCACCGTACTTTTAAGTTTTGAAAACGTAAATACTTTTACAGTTTTATGCATCATCTTATTGTGCCGTGCGTGGCACACTATAATATCGATTACAGGACTGATTTTCTACGTAAAAATTGAAAATGAAACACCCTGCCTCGTTTATGTGTTTAGCACGGCACAATGTGAAGATGCATATAAAAGTCTCAAAAATTTTACGTTTTCAAAAGTTAAAAGTACGGTAGATTTGCCGATATATTGTTGGTGAAATAATTTTTCACCACACGGCGCGTAAAATGCGTACTGTACGCCCTGCGGGAGAAAAACAGTCTACGCATTTTACGCTCCTCGTGGAGAAAATTAGTATATGCACTTGTCAATTATATGCGTTCTAAGACATTCGTTACTTTTACTCCCTAGGTGCATAATCTACTATTATTTGAAAAACTAACTTATACGTGGTGTAATTGAACCACATTTTAATATAATTAGAACAAACAATCGTTTTTTTACATTACCATAAATTTTACAGTATTTTTCTAACAAGCATCATAAAAAGATAGCAATTAATTACAGGTTAGTATTTAAAACCTATATATTTATTATATCCTATTCAATATTTGTAAAAATCGAAAGAAAAAATATTTATTTGAAATGTACTATCTATACTTTTTAAGTATTTATAATTAAATATAAATAGGTCAGTGTGTATTACAACTAAGGAATTCCTTGAATACTTTAGTAGGAATAGTATAGGTAGTTAAATATCTATTTTGATTAGCAAAGTGAAGACGTCAGTGGTTCTAAACATTATTTACGAGTTTATGCAGTCTCTTGTAAATTTTAGGTAATGTTGTCACTTTTATAAACTTATAGGTATATTTATTTTATTGTTGAATATAAAAATTTTGAATGTGTTTTTTATAAATATATTAGCAACTTACAAAAAATAAAATTTTTTTTTATTTGAAAAAAAAAACACCTTTTACTTTTGATATTTAGAAGCGGTGCAAAACTGCACAAAGCAATCAAATAATAATACATGAAATCATAAAACTATAATTAGAAATTAATTATTAAATTTTTAAAAGATCGAATATTTTCCTTTTAGTATGTATTACATCAGCCGAAGGAAACTATCATTGCATAAATCTCTGAAAATGAGTTGATAAGGCCATTTACGCGTATAAATAGAAAAACCGAATTGATGTTTAAGTTTGATTTCTATATCGATATTAATATTATAATAAATGACAAAAATTACGGACGCACCTGCAAAAAGTAACCAGCATAAAAAATAAAAAATTTTTTAGAAATCAATTAAAAATCAGAAAAAGTCAACAAAATCGTAGAATTCTATCATGCCGATCATTTCAATTTGGATTTAGCAAATTGCATATCAAGTATAAAACCGAAAACGACTAGAAATAGTTTTTGAGCTATGCTTTGTTTTTTTCCTCTGTATATTATTATATATATTTTGAGGTAACAATACAGAAGCCTGCTTTGACACAGCAGGAATCCAAATATGATATTTTTAGAAAGTATTTGTATAAACTGTGTAACGTATATATGTGTAGACCCATACTATAGTTAAGAACGGTTCTAGATATCTCAACGCGGTGAAACTCATTTAACTCGTTTACCCAAAACGGCTAAGGATTCGGAAACTTTATTTCATAATCTCTTTTTACGACTACGTAATCATTTATTAAACTTGTAATATTCTCATTATGGGTTCTTACAGTTTCTTGTAGAATTTTAGTTGATCATATCCGAAAATAAAGTGTTACATGCAGTTCTGTCCAATTGTCATTTCAAGAAGGGGGGCTAATCATTATAAATTAGGTGATCCTTATCACTTTGAGAGCGATTACAATGCCACTTGTAATGTTAAGCAGTTCCCGATATTCAAATTTAGCCAATTTACTGGAATTTGCGATGTCCCGTAATAACATCACGATTTTCAAGGGCACCGTTTTGCGAAAGCTCGAAGGACAGGCACGGGGTCAGGACGAGGAGAACGCGGGGAAAGGTTAAAGGGTCGCGCTGATGACGAGCTAGCTTGCGCGGGCACGCAGGCACGTGGCCAGCCGCCAGTAGCCGCGAGGGGCCGGCTGTCGCCGCCGCGCCGGTGGTGGGGTGCTCGGCACGGCACCAGTCGCACCAGCAGCGGGCGCAACAACAGCACGGGCATCTACAGACGACGCGCGGAGGGCGCAGACGGCGGGGAGCGTTACTATTGGCGGCACCAACCTGTCGCTCTTGTCGACCTGGACGAGCGGCGCGAGCTCCTGCAGCGGCGGCTCCGCCGAGATGCCCTGCGCGCGGTGCTTGCGCGGCCGGGGCTTCGAGGGCGTCAGCGGCGACTTGAACGGCAGCACGCTGAGGAACTTGTCGAGGTGGCTGCGCAGCTCCTGGATCTCCTCGTCGCGGCGGCGCAGCTGCTCCTCCAGCTCCCCGATGCGCTCGTCCCGCGCGCGCAGCAGCTCCTGCAGCTCCGCCATGTCGCCCTCGCTGTCGGCGGCCTCGGCTCCGCCGCTGCGCTGGCCCATTTGCTGCTGCGGCTGCGGCTGGCTCTGCTGGGCCTGCGGCTGCTGCTCCTCCTCCTCGTCGGCGAGCCGCTGCTGCGGCGCCGAGAAGCACAGCGAGTCGAAGCACACGCGCATAGACACGCAGGCGTCGCTGATCAGCCGGCACTCGGGCCCGTCCATCCGCGGGCTGCTCCGCTGCTCCGCTGCCCCGGCGGGGCCCCTCGCGCTCGTGGCTGCTGCTGCTGCTTGCCTGCGCGCGGGCGAGGCTCCGCGGTGCACTGCCGGCCGCGCGGCTGTCTCTCTCTCGCTCTCTCTCGCGCGGACGCACACACGCTGGCTCGCTGCTCGCGCTGCGCGGCGACTGCCCGTGTTGTCTTCGTCGCGGCAGCGCCGCCGCCGCCGCTGGCTCCTCCGCCGCCGCCTCCTCCCGCCGCCCCGCGCGCGCCGCCGAGACGTGTTTTTCCGGCGAGCGCGCGTATATTGCGTGTGGCGCGAGCGGGCCCACGTGCCGCGGGCTGATCGAGCGCGCACGCGCGTAGGAGCCCGCAGCTCGCTCATCGATCGCCGATCGGTCGGGGCGGCGATCGCCCGTTTGTTTTCGACGATGCTGCGCCTATGGCCGCCCGCCCGCGGGTTATTTATAGCGCGATGACGCCGCGCGAATTAGCTCCGCGGCTCCATATGTGCATACTTACGCGCGTCGAGTGGATAACGGGCTGGCGGGTAGTAGCTGTGACTGGTAAAAAGGCGTGCTGCACAACCGATGCTTGGTAAGGGCGACTCGGTTGGTTTTTTACCGGCGGAGGGGACGGCCCGTGCTTTTCAAAAGCTGACGAGGTGGCACCGCGCTTGCGAGCTGCCTGGTACTCTGGCCAAGGGCTCAAGTAACAAGTTAACTGCGTGGAGTCTCGTTTCAGCAATTTATTAAACGGATATTTATACGAAGAAACTAATTTCCCTACTCATGCAGTAATATTTCAAAAACCCAACGCGAGCATAGTTACATTTATATTGCAACCAATTGTTATAGAGTTACAATAATGTTTTTGCAATAAGGACTAAAAATAGTATACAGCACTGCCTTCCATAATTCATCTGCCAATTCATCAGCAGTTAGCTTCCTCAAATTTAATTCCTTGTTCCATTACATTAATTATTAATGCCAAAAAGTTATGGGTAAGAAATTATTATCAATAATTTTACATCACACTCCGACGTGTTGAATATATAGAATTATAGGTAGATAGATATAGATACTGTTTATTTGAAGTATAGAGACTTGTCCATAATAGTCCAGGCATAGTTCGATTCCCGCTCCCGTGAAAAAGCTGCACCACTGAAAACACGAATTTTTTCATGTGCTTACTTTCACCGTAGTCTCGGTGGTTTGGAACCCACTTGAAACTGTAGGTCCAGTAGGGGTTGGGGCGGTAGCGTCCTCCAACTATCTATAGGCTTCGCTAACAACCAAATTCACTCCCTTGGAGTATAAACACACACATGTATTGTGGCAAAAGGGCGTCTTTCATTGTGACCCAAGGCCAATAAAAATAAAATAAAAATAATAGTCCAGGCATAGCTGGTTATAGGACTCGCGAGTCGGCGGCTCTGGTTTAAGCTCAGGGTCCGTCACTTTTTATTATTAAAAAGTTGCGATAGCTCACTCGTAACAGTTATATCGTTTATTTTATAACTTCCCATATAAGCTAATGCTAAATTTTTCAACTTTATTGACAATTCATGTCACCAGGTATCGCATCCAGGGGTCGCCACGAGGTATGCTCATAGCAAATATGCACTGATGTCTTATTTCCACGTTCTATTTTTCAGTCAAGTTTCCTACTTTTCTTTTTTTACTAAACTAAATTTCTGTCTTTTATACTTTTCACAATAACGTAATTTATGTACTTCCTTTGTCGTGCGCTGTTTTAATTCCGTCATGAAATGCCTTTTTAATATAATAATAATAGTAACAGATTTATTTGGTCTCACGTTCCAAAAAAAAAAAATTACAATAAAATAATTCTTTTTACACATATCCACATGATGTAGAATAGTCTTTATAATATTATCGCAGTAGCATATGATACTTGATGTTGGCATAACATAGTTTTGCTTTAACACTTTTATAAAAACAGCAGTTCAGAGGCACCGTTGGAAGGATCATCGGGCGCATGATCATCGGTTCATCGAAGTTGAGCAACATTCGATGCAACTAAATAAGTGAATGGGTGACCGCTCGGCCGTACCAACAAGGGCTTTCTTCAAAGCAATTTTCATTATTTTATAAAACATTCCCTTGCTATTTGAATCAGGATATTAACAATTATTCATTAAACTATTAAAAATAAGGTTCCTTATTGTTATCTGGCAAATTTTGTTTTATCATATGATTTAGCACGTATAAAATCACGTTATTAATCACGTGTTTTTTCATATGTTTCATCACGTGTTAAATCACATGCCAAATTGGTTCGAAAAAATCAAGTAATTTATTACGTGATTTAACGTGTGAAAAAACACGTCGTAAAACACATGATAAATTACGTGTTTTTTCACATGTTAAATCACGTGTTTAATCACCTGAATAATCACGTAAATATTTTCAGTAGGGACGAATATGGCCCAGCGCCTAATATGGAAATTCGCTATATTTCGGAATCTACGCGGCCCTATTTTTTTTGTAATAGGTTCATCAGGTATATTTCGAGTCCAAATGAGTTGTATGTTGTTATGGCCATTGGACGTATTTACGAATTTGGAGAGCTAATCATTTGTTTCAAACAGGTCAAAAGTTTTCAAACAGCCAAAATCGAATGGGCGCAGTTATGTTAATGGTGAATTGCATCGGCTATTATTATGCTTATAAGTATTATCCTAGTATTAGTACACATATTTTTTAGCCATTTGTTTTGATTAAGATATAGTTTTATTTATTATATGATAAAAATTACTTAAAAACACAAGTTCCCAATATAGACTATCCTAAAATTCTTAGTATGGCAATGGGTATAAATTTTATATTTTTTTCAGATATTTTTTTATCGCTAAAATAGAATTGCTTATGAATTTACTTATAATTATTATAGTATTTCGACGGCTAAGAGGAAGAAGATCTCGGCGTGAGGATGAAGAACGACATATCTCGGCGCGCGGATGAAGAACGACGTATCTCGGCGCGAGCATCATGAAGAGCGGCCAGTACGTGGCCAGTATACGGCGAAATACGTCGTTCTTCTTCTTAATAGTGATATTTACATAAAATCTTATTGTATTCGTGATTTTCTATCGGTTTTTTATATATAGATAAAAAAACGTAAATAGACAATCCTTAAACAAATAAACATGTTTAAATACTGAAATATATGTTTTCACCATACCCTGGCCGATAGTGCCAATTTATACAAGATATGGACTGTCCAAGTTTTTTCCTCCCTAGGTGCATAATATACTATTTTAAAACATTTTCTATACGATTTTTTAAAGTGCTCCATATCGTGGGGTGAGAGGTGGAAGAAGACAATTCAGCTGAGAGCTATGAAACCAGAAAACTCGGCTGAGAGCTAAGAAACCAGACAATGGTAGCGAGTTAAAAAAATCAAGGATTTTAACTCCCTACAACGGTTCTCAATAGTCACAAAAATTAGAAAAATAATCACAAAATAATGTTTACGTACATATAAGGAACAAAGGCTTTCATCTAAAAGCGAATGAAAAAAGGGGCCTGCGAATTGCCTAGTTTCTTAGTGCTCGGCCGAGTTGTCTGACTTCATAGCGCCCAGCCGAGTTGTCTGATTTCTTAGCTCTCGGCCGATTTGTCTGGTTTCGTAGCGCTCGGCCGAATTGTCTGGTTTCTTAGCTCTCGAGTCTCGACCGTGTTGTCTGGTTTCTTAGCGCTCAGCCAAATGGTTTCCTTTCACC
>UXGD01006205.1:0-12928 GCA_900474315.1 Torymus auratus
CTTGCAACAGGAAGTCAATATTCCTATAGCGGGATGATGATTTTTCGCGCAGGAGGAATCCTTCTTTGTCGCAAGAAGATTTTCTCGGGAGGAATTTTATTTCTAGACGCGAGGATCGTTTTTCTGAGTGTAATCAATTTTGTATCTCCTTGCAAGAAAGCTGTACTCGCTAAAACAAAATGAATTTTTAAACAACTTATCATTAAAGCGGGTAAACGTTAGCGTCCACGCGCCCGAATCGTTAGAGAATCGATTTTCCGTCATCCTCTTTCAGGATAGCTGAAAACGCGACATAAGAAAAGGGCTACAAGTCGCATAAATCTCGCGTTTGGCCAGGTATTGATAGCCAATTTATCTTTTATCTCATTCTAATTCGTATTCCAAGCAGTGAGCCTAAGTTTACTAGGATAATAAGTAATTGAGCCTGTGTGATACGGTTTTCATTTTCGGTTGCGAGCGCAAAGATGGATATGTTTTTACTTAATAACACTATTTAACTTCTGTCTTTCCGCAAGCGCTGGCATCACTCCACGCTTGACCTTTTTGACACTCTCCGCTAATGCCGCGCCCTCATGATTAAACATTTTTCATGAATTAATTCCGAAAAAATCTATAAGGATTTTATCACTTTACTTATTAAGACTTTTTTTACAATTTTCTGCTGCATTGGGTAATATATACGAAATGCGATAGTTTTTTATCTCACCCTTTATACCTGTATAAGCACCAATTTCTTCGAACAATCTAATACCCTGCAAGTTCATTTTCATTATTCATAGCCTAAGTATAATGGACTTTATTAAATTTTTCTCACTTACTTTTGTAATTATCAATAAATATAACGAAATGGTCCGCATGCATTTATCGTAGGTGCTGTTATTGAATGACCAGACGTCCATAAATTTTTGAGCCAGCATTGGCATCTTCCAGTAATCACTACTGTACACGCTCATCCGGTTCGCGGAGTTGGATAATGTCCAGTGCTTCCCGAGCCGTCACCGATCCTCGACTGGGGTGCACAACTGAAAAAATGACCACACAAAAAGAAACAGTAGCAAAGTTCGTACATTTTGCGATATTAATCCTTGAAATATCAGTAAGAAAATTATTTATTTACTGTACACAAGCTTTTACGCGTAACTTTTAGTTATAGCTTTATTACAATGCCGTCTATAGAAGTTCTGAAAAAATTTGAAGGTTACGGAAATAGATATTGCATATAGATATATAAAATGAATGTTGCAATGCTTATAATACACAACGGCATGCTTTTCACAATTTTACGTCCTTCAATACCTATAGAAAATTACTTAGTATTTGAATATATAATATATTTGAGAAAATAAATTTATTAACAATAAAATTATTTCAACAATTTAACTACAGAAATTCTCTTATTATACCATGTACGCCTAAAATTATCTGTATATGCAATTAAGTACGTTTTAATTATTGCGTGCTCGCAAATACTGTAAAGTAGGACATTCCTGTCTTCATCATCTAAAAAAGATATTTTTCTAATTATCCCGATCATAATTTGTCATTTATTATATAAATAAAAATAAAGAAAAATATTATACTGATGAATAGGTTTCCATGCAAAGGAGAAACATTTTTCCACCGGTTAATTGACAAGGTCGAAGACTTCTTAACATCATTATTTTTAGCAAACTTTTAGATCTTGGGGCCAAATTATACCATTGACACCCATAACTAAATTCATTAAAAAAAAGTTATTTTGTAATACTAAGTAAAACCATGCACCATTTAAAAATACATTACCATTGATCAAATACTTCTAGACTGTAATTAATAATTTTTTGTCCAGGTAAGAAAATAAAATATTTATGTATAAATATAGTTAGTATGAACATTCCGTATCTAAAGAGTTCTGTAGGATAAGCTAGTTTTAACAAAATCTGTACAATTTATTAAAAGATAAATGAATAAAAAGTTCATTGATAAAAAGAATAATTAATAATAATTATTCAAAATTAAATTTTACTATGAGAAGGCCACCACCAACGGCTGTTGTATTTAAAAGAAGTATAAAAAACCAATTAATGTTGTAAGCATCCTCAAGAGAGTTGACGTTCCTATTATATTGATGAAAACCATTCAAAATATTCTTAAAACGGTATAAAAAATTAAAATTTCTTATAAATTTGAATATTATTTCTTACTCTATAACAATCTGATGTAAATCTATTGATTCCAAGAGATGTTGATGTGCTTTATTAGAAAAGTAAGCAGGTTTAGAAGATTTTTCAATATTTAAGCCTGCAGCTTCAACTCTTTTAAGACGTAATCTAAAGACATATAATAAAGTTTTTAGTTTAGATTTGCTGAGCCAGAACTCAATTTAAAAGTTTTACTGAATTGGCGCACGATAAAAATTTTCAATTTTTTAGAAAACATTTATTCTTTACACGCAATTTACCCTATAATATCGAATAAGCTGCACACGTGTTGGACACACATGGCAAATGCCATGTCATATGATATAAATACTACCATGGATAAAGTACCAGTGATAGCTGCCTTAATCATTAATGGAGCGTAATATTTTTGTTGGTCGATGTAATACTCTGCGTAGTAAGGAAGTACTATTGGTCTAGTTTGGTTTTCCATTGGTATAATGTAATCCAATAATGGATAAAATACAGGAAGACTTATAAAACATCCTGCAGTACTGCAACAACAAACTGTGGATTTCAAATGTAACTTCATATATTATAGAAATTTCAAGAAATGATAACTTTCCGACGAAACCAGTGTTACCGGGCGGAAGCATTTCACATGCGAGTTCGGTCATAAAAATAAAAGCCGCGATTCGGTGTTAAAAGCGTTGAGAACATTCGGTACTGCGCCGCGACCGCGGCGCGAGGAAACCACTAGTGTCGGTCAAAACGGTCAAACGGTCGAAAAGGGCAAAATCGGCACCTGCGGAAGAATGAAGTTACACGTGCAGTCGATTCTCACCTATGATTAATTGTAGGGGAGTGGCAGACACTACATCGAGTATATAAAAAGCGACGCAATTAAGTATCACGGAACGATTTACCAGCCACGGGAAACCTATGGGAGAGGTATAGACAACAACCGACGACTCCCGGACGAGATAGGACGACAACGGAGTCTTCAGCCATCAATAAGGGATACAGGTCCTGGATTTGACTAAAACTGCAGGAGGTACTTTTTTAAGACACATAATGAGACACGCGTCTCGGGGTTTTTGTGAATGGGCCTTTTCTTCGAAGATTCAAGCTCTTCTAAGTCTAAAATGAACTATTATTGATAAAAATGGCGAATCTTCCATTAGTTATAGCTTTTTTAATATTTCAGCCATGTAAATGGACCACAAAGTTTATAAAAGAAGGCAAAAAAATCTTTAATTTAAGCTGTGTTTCGTTAAAAGAAATCCCGATTTATCAAAAGTTATAGGCAATCAAAAATAGAGCATGAAAATGACAAAAATTTTCACATTTTTTAGAAAGATTTAACGGGTGGTATTTTAAGCTACTTATTTTTGATAGCCAACTTTTTGAGAAATCGAATTTTTTTAACGAAACACAGCTCGAACTAGAGCTTTTTTGTCTTCTTTTATAAAATTTGTAATCCATTTACACGGCCGAAATATTCAAACAGCTATAACTAAAGAAAGATTCGCCATTTTTATCAATAATAGTTCATTTTAGACTTAGAAGAGCTTGAATCTGCGAGCAAACGGCCCATTCACAAAAACCCCGAGACACGTGTCTCATTATTTGTCATTAAAAATACCTCCTGCTATTTCAGCCAAATCCAGGGTCCGCATCCCTGATCATCTCCTTGTTAGTATATATAATATTTATATCAATAGTATTAAACAGTTTAAATTACTCCCATATCCTAGTGATACTGTGCGTCCTATAACCGCGTGTCTTTCCATAATTTCCAACTCCTCTTTATCAGTCGTCATGTTCCAATCGTTCTGAATCAAGTCGTAAATCTTTTTTTGCTACAAATATTTCCAGTGATAAGTGGTAACCATGATATCAATATTTTAAACACTCAAGCATCAGCACTCGAACCAACTATATCTTACCTTCTTCCTATTCAGTATCGCCATGCTGAATTTTATAACTCCCGCGTTGAGGTACATTTCCCCGACCAAATTCTCAATGGCTATGTCAGCGTGAACGCCTATTTCCTCGTACAACCTTATACCCTGAAAAGCGATTCCACAGCTTAATCTCATCGACGAACCATCTCCCTTTTCTAACATCACACATACACCTCTCTATACTCACTAAGGGAACTATAAGCATATACAGCGACACGTACACGAGGACGCGCATGAATTTATCGTAGCACTTGTTCGTATAAGGCCAGACACCCATAAACTTTTGCGCCAGCACCGGCATCTTCCAGTATATACTGTCGAACACAGTCGTCATGCTGTATACGTAATAACGATGATATACCGCAAGAGATGTCCCTTCGAGAGTCGGTGCGATCGCACTGCGCTCGGGATAAACGTGTAGAAAAGCAATAAGTCGTTGCGCATGTTTGTCCTCAAAATGACACGCGCAATGACGGCTGTTCAATCGCTATAGGTTGATTCTTGGGTGCGTATCGAAACGCAGACGTTTCATAATGCATGATCGCTATACGGGCTTTTGCCGATAGCTATAGCCGCGCGCGCCTGTGCGCGTTCGACTGAGATCAATTTTTAACGAAAATGCAGCGCGTGCGATCATTATTTCCGTGAAAATTTCATGAGGAAATATCGAAGGATGCGCCATCTTTTGACTTGTGACCTTTTGCTCTAGTATACCTAAATAATGGCAGTATTATCCGTTATAACAGCAATATTCATAAATTTTTTTCAATATTTTACAAGTAAACATTTCATCAGCAAACTAAGATTGCAACAATTCATCTAATTAAATTTAACGAACATAATTATTATATAATTATATAACATAAAATATTTAATCCCTCTCTTCGAAAAATAACTCTTTCAACCACCAGACCAATTCATATTCCGCTGCTATACGACGTGGAAAATAATTTCATCCAAAAATGCTAATTATCCGCGACCCGCAATGAATCCACTTCCTTGCACACTTAAACCTCCCTAAATTACCCACGAAATCATCTTCACTTCCCTCGCACATTACACACAACTCGGAAGGCATGAATAAACATCGCTGCGCGCAAGAGACCACCTCCACCTTCTCCTCCTTCCACTTATAACACAAAAAAGCTCGCTCGAAATCTGAAAACACGTGAGCTCGCTCGCTCGCTCGCACGCTTTTTTGTCGCGCAAAACTCTCTTTCGCGCGCGGGAGAAGCAATAAAAATTAGCACCTGCGGAGGGTCATAAATATGAAAGGATGCGCGCGGCCACCGTGCGCCATAATCAAATTATGCACGCCCGCGACGCCCATGCATGTATGTGTGTATATATACACGCGGTGGCGCGACGTCTCGAATGAATATGTAAAGGACTCGCGAGTGGCAAGGATTATTATTACAAGGATATTCCGGACAAATGAATGAATATGTAACGAGCGGCGGTGCGGAGGTAGCCGAAAAAGTCCCGAGAGGCGCGGAGCCCTTTAAAGTATGTGTGTGTGTATACGTGAAGAGATGGATTTTTTCATGTATATCCTCGTGGGACCCACCAAGGCGCGAATTTTTTGCGGCGTTGTTTTGGGCCTTTTTGCTAATTTTTCGCCTTAACTTCTTGTGGATGCGGTTGATAAGTTGAATTTGCATGTGCATCCATTAGCGCATATATTTAAAAGAGGTATTTGAAGTACGTCAATGAAAAATAATTTAAATAAAAGTATTGGAATTGCCGGTGCGGTAAATTAAAATTGACATTTGTATAATCTGCCAAAAGATAATACTATAGTATATCCTAGCACGGTATTCTTCGATTACTAAATTTAATTTTAAATTAATAAAATAAATGCAATTCTGCTTTATTTATTGATTCCAAATAATCAAAATCAACCGAACAAATCTTCCTTATCAAAATAAACTCCTTAGATTATCAATCCATTCAGGATAAAATCCACTTTTGTTACTCTTGCATTACAAATCGCAAAGAGCACAATTCCCACCCACTATTCCATCTCTCACACACATACCTATACGCCATCACTCGCGCGCCTCTAACTCGCTTTCATTAAAGCAAATCGAAAATTCCATCGTCGTACCTATATACCAATGATACGCTACTCGCACAACTTTACGTGACGTCGTCGTCGTCTTATATAGCTCATATAAACGGCCGGATGAAAGGTACAGGCCAATAATTCCAAACATTTCTTTCTCACCTCTTTAAGCGGCCGTATATACCCTCACTCTCGCTGCGCATCCCGCACACATGCACGCACGCGTGCGAGAGTGAGAAATAGAAGGAGCGTGGGCCACCGCAAGCGCGCAGTTAACGAAAAAAAAAACGTCAAAAGTCGTCGCGCGCTCGAACTCACATATAAAGTCTCGTAAGAGCGAGCGAGCGCGAGAGAGAGGGAAGGAGAGACGGAGACACGAGGAGCGGAATATGTAAATTAGAAGCCGCGCGCGCGTGTGAATGCGGAGATTTATGACGGCCCGTACACATTTCTAGGCGCAATAAATATCAGTAAGTAGCGACGCCGCCGCGGCGGCAGCAGCAGCAGCAGCTCTCGCGCCTTGGCCGTGAAGTCGCGCGCGCTTCCACATAATATACACGTATACACGTACGTATATACGTACGCACGAAGAGTAGAGGAAGGAAGAGACGATGACGTCGCTTTCGTGCAGATGTGTGTGTGTGCGTGTGTGAGGAGGAGGAGGAGGAGGGAAAAGGAGCGAAACGAAGCGAAACGAAACGGGACGTCGTATATGCGCGCGAGGAGGACGACTGCGCTCCGGCTGCTGCTGTGGCTGCCACTGCCGCGCCGTGGGTGGCTCCAGCCGACGAGGAGAGTGAGGGACTTATACCGATCCCCTTTCCGTGTCTTTTTACCACTTTATTTTTCGTGAGGGAGTAGGAGAGAGAGAGGCCTTATCAAGCAGGGTCGGGGTATAAATCCCAATTACGTAGGTTCGTGGGGACCTTGGGGTCGGGAAAATTTTTCGTTGAGAAGTGACTTTTTAACGGCGAAGGGTGTTGTTAAACGTTAGTGTCTTTGGGTATGAGTGATTTTGAATTGCTAATGGGACTTTCTAATTTGCAGAGAGAACGGATGGTGCAAATGCATGTGTGTGTTGTACGTCTTGATAGGGGAAACTGATTTTTATTTGCGTTTAGCAGTAAATTACGAGTAATAAATATAGAAAGTTAAAAAAAAAAAGTTGTAAATTTTAATACAAACCAAGTCGTTTATTTAAAACAAATGAATATTTATCGCGTTAAAAAGACATTTAGATTAGGCCCATATATTTTTCTCGCATCACCTGTTATAACAAGCTGTTATATCGACTTTTTGCCGTACTAATTAGCTATTTAAATTTGCAAAAGAGAAGATTTAAATAAAAAAAAAGAATGTAAATCGCGATAAAGTAAGGATAATAAAAATCTTTTACGTCCTTTCTCAATTAAATCGACAACGCAGTCAGTCCGCGCGTTGAAAATCATTATTGTTATATATTTTATATTTTAAAAAAGATGCGTACTTTATTATAATCGAAACGGCGCGCTCATAACAAATACACATAATAAAACAATACGCCATAAATATTGCACGCACGATTAAAATCATTACTCCGCGCGCCCACGAGGCGGGTGGGAAGACCCAAATTCAATTAATCTCCGATTTGAAAAAGTCCACCGCAACGTTCGAGATTTAATTTAAAATTTTTTATACGATTCCGCGGGAATACACCGCGCACGCGCGCGCGTATTTATCATGATTGACTTTTTTCTTTCGTTATATCCACTGGACGCTGCGCGCTCTGCATTGAGCACGTGCCGCGTGTGGCCCATAAGGAAAGGTATACATATAGGCGACTTTCACGTGTTACTGATCGATCGAAATCAATTACGCGGCCAGATACTAATTACGGCTAATTGAGGGTTATTTCGACCATTTCGGCGCCCATCACGCGTCTCGAATCGACTTTTATTATTATATACCTACATATATCTATATGCGGTCCTCGTAATAATTATATCAAGGCTCTCTCTCACTGCTCCCTTATACAGAGCGCGTGGTATACTCCCGCGCTGTGGCTCCTTTCTATAGAGGTCTTCTCGCTCGTCAGCTGGATATGATCGTTTTCGGCACCTGCTCAACAGCGCGTGCTCGTCGAAATTGCCGCGCGGCTCCTGATCGTAAAGTGCCTCTGTGCGTGTGTGTGAGTGTAGGAGCTGAGGCTATCGGTGTGTCCGTTGGATATTTTTCGAATGGCCGAGGATTCGCGAGAACGGCGCTTATGAGTTTTTGCGGGCAACGAGCGAGCCTCCATTAACTGGCCGATTTGCGAGGATTCGTCATGCTTTCGATTTTTCACCGCTCGTTCTACTTTATGTGACTTTTGCAAAAGTTGCGGAAGCGGGGCGTGTACTTTTTAATGTTGATGATGGATGTGTGGAATAATTTGTTACAAAATTTACGCTTGAGATTCAGATTGGTCTATTTGTTATATGATTGCAATAACATCGTTGAAAAAAAATAAGTGAGATGGTTCGTTAATTTTAATCATGTGTATGACTATTGTAGTTGATATTATAAATAAAATTTTATTCAAAAATATTTCACGAGCTTTACAGAACGTTCGACAGTTAACAATATTACTTTTCTAACAGTCATTCTAGTATTTTATTTCGGTTACGTATCATTAAATCTTTGCTTTATTACCAACTCGTTTCTATCCACTTACCATAGCCATGAATTTCGAATAGCCCTCCCGATCCATAAGTCAACAAACAAAGCCAAAGGATTTCTCGCACTATCATCGTCCCCAAATAAAGATTTCCAAGAAATAAAGATTTTCCACCTCCGTGAAGTCATCGATACTCATATGCACATCACACTCATAAACGCCGGACCACCTCCGCCTAATCGAACCCAACGCCACCTTGTCCCATCTCATTCTATAGACCCGCGACCTGTTCCCGAGGACACAGAGCGCATCCTCGGGGACTCTATCTCTTTCTCGCGTGCGTGTGACGCAATTGAGGTATACCTCTCTCTCGCGAGCTCATATACACAGGAATAATGCGATTAGCGTGATAGACAGATTTATGGCTGCTTATGGGATTTAAACTCAACAGGTTGCGCTCGCGCCTCGTAAAGATCGCGCTGCTGCTCTCCCCCAGTGGACTTCTTCTTCTTCCTCTTCTACCGTGCAAGTATTCTTTTTTCTGTCTCTCTCTCTCGCCGGGGTGGACGCACAGACAAAAAGCATATATATCTCGGGGATACATCTCTTGGCGTGGGCGCAGGTAGCCCTCGCGCGTGTATATAACAGGTGAGAAAAAGACGCACACGTGAAAATCGGTTAGAGCTGAGACTCCTTTTCACAGTTCTTTTCGTGGAGGAGGATGATCTATGAGTTTGTATTTGTCTTTTCGGGAAAATAAGAAAGAAGAAGGTGGACGTGTCCTCAAATATTTACCGTGGATATGCGATACGGTGTGATTCCTGTGTGTATGTGTGTCTGTGGGGAGGTGTGTAAAACGAATTAAAAATCTTGAGAGCCATGGGTTTCGAGAAAATAAGGCGTTATTTATGAGGTACTTATTTCTCTTTAGGAGAGGGAATTTTTCGATTCCGGAACGAAGCTTTATGGAATCTGTTGCGAGCGTTTGTGTGTGCATTGATAACGAGCTTTTTGATGACTCATTCTGATTTTACTACTTTTTTCAGATATATATAAGAATTTCCAAGTACTGGTTAGTCAAATATAAATGTGGTGACATATATTAGGCAAAACATTTCTCGTTTGGTATTATTTATTAATTTTTATAGAATTTACTTTAGGTTTAATTCTAATTATACAATAATAAAACTATGTCAACAATAAGTAAAAATGCACTCAATTTATTATAAACATTATTAACAACAAATCTGTTAATCAGATAGTAAATATTATCATAACGAAAAAAGATTAATGCCCGAAGAAAGTACGCGGACGCGGGACTTTCACACGACCATTAGCGAGCATAATGCTGCCATTATACACTCCCACATAATATTTACCCACATCTCAAAAGGAATTAAAGACTCCCTCACAAAGACGCGCAGAAAGTCGCTGCTGTATGCCCCTGCAGCAGCAGCAGCATCCTCCGCAGCAAATCAAAAAACCCCCCAAGGAATATCAAAAGTCACGAGTGGGAGTACCATCCAGCACGCCACCCCTGCCTTTTTTCTCACATCTACACTCTCTCGCTCGCTCGCTCAAAAAGGCGTGTCACAATGCGCTCTTGCGGGTTTCCCCTACAATGGGCCTCGCCAGATTTATGGCCCCGGGACTTTCAACACACACAAAACTGTCAATGGGCCGCGCGCCGCCCCCACTACTCACCTCCGGGACCTGCAGCAGCAGTGAGTCTGGGAATCGTCTTCTTCTTCTTCCTCTTCTTCTTCTTGTTCGACTTGGTCTGCCCTTCGTCTCACGGCCGTGGCACAAATATTTTCACCCTGGCTTTTTATCCTTCGGCCGACGACCCATGGCGCGCGCGCCCATTTAGCAGGCCTTTCGTGACCTAATCCGTACGTGTACTAGCGCATACACACACCAAGACGTGGGTGTGTATATACCTGCGTAGAGAGGGACCGAGTGGCCCGGAGACCGAGTTGTTCCGGAAAAGTGGAACGAATCGTGTTTTCTGTGGCGCTTTTTTTTTGCCTGTGTAAGGGCGAGATGAGACCTGGGAGGGTAATAGAGATAGAGGTGTAACCCTTTTAGAGGGGTTTCTGTGGCCTTGGGGCTATCGATTGTTGTCGAAATATTTTGTAAACGCTCTTTTGTCCTGCGGTCTTTTTGGCGGAACGTGTTCTTTTTTAACGGATTTTTGTTATTTTGTCGTTCTTTGTAGTAAAAAAGTTTTCCAGGAAGATACGCGAGTCTTGGTGAAGGCTGTTGTCAGGTTCCTTTTTTGAGTTATGATACTCGTAGTTGATTTATGATACTTTGAAATGAATATGTTACTGTTGCGTCTGTGTTTTGAACTTTTTATATTAATAAGTATTTTTAGCCTACGTAATAAAGCACGTATCATCATCCCGAATTATTGAGAACCTTAAACGAACTCAAATATCGACTATCCGAAACGGACAAATCTCATCAACGAATAAGACATTCCTTTGGGTAGTAGATCACAAGGCGAACAGGCGAGTCAAGTTATAGTTTTTTCAAATTACCTCCGCGAAATTCCCGTACAAAAAATCGCAGAGCTGTAAAAATAAAATTCCTTCGGCTAATAAAATTTTTACCGTCAATACCCTAATAATATCACGACATCAATAAAAACATCGTTTCCGCGTAGACTCCCTACCCATAAACGACCACACGCAAATCTTGGCAGACCACCCGGCTAAAATTGTTTAATGAACCACGCGGAAAACACACACAAAGTCCCCATACACAAGAGAAAGTCGCGACTTATACCCATCCGAGCGAGCTAAGTAGCCTTCCTTCCCCACACACTCAAACTCTCCAAGATAACCAACGGCAATTACTTTGGGCTTCTAATCCCCATAGGCTAATCTCCACTCTCTCTGAAAAATCCTCATCGTTTATCCCGGCTAAACCGTCAAAAACTCCGCAATTCTCTCGCCATTACGCGCATCATGGATCATCCATCCATCCATCTCTCTCTCTTGTGTGATGCGAAAAACGATCTCTGGGCCACATCACGGGGCCTCTCTCATTCTCGACGGGACGCGAGAGAGTCGACTTTGCACCCGCTGGGCATCATGCGTACGCACGAGCGTTCTCGCACAAAAACCCACCCCTCGATTCGTCATGCGCGCCCCTCGTGTTCTTCTTTGCAGGTCAGCAGGCGCTGTCTGTCTGTCTGTCTGTCTCACTTTTTCGCGTTTACACAGGGACACACACGTATATATGTGAGACCTCGAGGCCAAACATTCTTTTCAGCGCCCGTAAACGATGCTGTAGGTTATAGCGTATTTATGTGTGACTTTAGGCATGCATTCGGTGTGTATAACGAACCGTTGATACTCGACGTTAAATAGGGAGGAAGAGAACGTGGTACTAGTATAGGGGGATACGAGGCTCTCGCTTTGTGATTTTTATAAGCGCACGCGCGCGCGTGTGTGTATGGGTTGAGAGAGGCGTGATGACGACAATGATCTCTTTTTTCGCGGATAGAGCAAAGGGTTGAGAAATGGACTTTAGGTATAGGCGTATAGAGCGGCAGATTTATAGTGCGCCGGTTTTCGCGCTCGTGCCGCGACGATGAATCCTTTGAATGCGGTTATGGATTTGGTGTTGTGCGGTGTCGTATGTGCGATGCATTCTGAAAAGGGGATGACGCCGAGTGAAGGGTGGAAAACGCGCGCGATTAGATTTGTCAAACGGTTTTAGTGTTGATGTGAAATAATGAAAGGTTTACCCGTGATGACTGCTGATGTTTTGACAGTGGCTTTGTCATATCAATCATTTTGATTCGTGAAAAATCGCAATAGCCAATCGATTGGTTTCGCTTATAACGAATGAATAAAATATATAAAAAAATTTATTTTCATTTATTATTAGGGCTTCACGAGAGCAAGAAAATACAATATTTCTGCGGGATTATTATCTTGCTCTTGTAAATTCTTGGAAATTTCCCACGCACAAAAATGAGCTACGTAGACGTGCGACATTAAGAGAGTAGATTATTAAAAAAGTCTGCGTGTCATAACAACTGCTTCTTTTTGCGTGTAACTCGCAGTCTCCGGCTATTCGGCTTTAAGAATTTTTTAAATAATTGATTCGT
>UXGD01006206.1:0-11149 GCA_900474315.1 Torymus auratus
AGGTTCATCAGGAATATTTTCACTAAATAAGAAGGTAGTATGTTCTGCTGTTGGTAAATCTTGGGATCAATGCCGATAGATAGGGCGTTAGCCGCGCTGAGTCTGTTCGCTATCGATAAAATACACTCCTGACGGAAAAGAAAATTTATCAGGATTGATGCAGCTGTGAAGACGGTAAATCCATCCGTTATGGTGTCGCTAACTCTTTCGAAGATTCGTCTTTCGACATAATCACTTCCGAATAAATGTATAATGCCATAAGAATTCGATATTAATAATGATGTCAATAAGAATAAATTGTACAAGACACCGAGTTTTGAAGGCCGAAATACCCAACTCTTGATTCCATTAGTTTTTGAAAGTGTAGTACTAAATGTTATACTGATACCACTAAATATTTTTAAATAATAAAAAAGACACTTTGCGAAAAATTCATTTTTACCCTGTAACTGAAACATTTTCCGTATAAGTTCGGATATTTCACTCCAATGAAAGAAAGTGTAAATTATCCATCATTATTTTGTAGCGCATCTAAACTGCATGCAAGCATAGTTATTTTAATCAAAGCGTGTAAAAAGTATTTAAATTAATTTACTTAACGCCATACAAATTGTATTGCTTCATTAAAAGCTTTTAAGTTAATGACTCAATGTCTTATAACATACTGCAAGTCATTTTCATTTAAAATTGATGTCTTCAATAGTAATACAGTTTATCCAATAGTAAATTACGATTAAAATAAAAAAAAAATATAGAGATTGCATTTGTAATTTTTCATGAATTATTGATTGGCAGCAAAACTGTAATTTCAATATTTAAGTGTTTTAATTTTTTTACTATATTGGGAAATTGAGAGAGTATAACTAAATACATAGCAATCCAATTGTCCTCAAATTTGGCATAGATGTAGCTTTAATATAACTTCAGGCTGAGTTCGTTGCCTATAAAATTGGTTCATTACGACCAAAGATTTTATTTATCGACTTAAAATGTTGACCCACTATTAAACTAATTGAAGACTATATTTGGTTAAGATTTTAAGAGATTACCTCCATTTGTTAAAAAAAAAAATGTTTTATTAAAAAGTATAGTTTTTGTTAACAGATGATAACAGGAGTAAAAATCATCCAATTGTCCCGAAAATTAGCGCTGAATAAAAGTCTGACAGATCCTGTGTCAATTTGCTTAACAACATGTGCAATTTTCGTAGACGCCTCAATCTGCCAATCCTGGGTGCACTATCCAAGTTCCACTTGGATTCCCTCGAAATGTTCGAAAGGTTCTCATTGACTACTTTGAAAAGGTGTTGCAAAACCTTTAGGTTAACGGAGTATTGAAGGGCGAAAGAATCAATGATGTTGATCACCATGTAGCTCGAGAAGAAATGTAGTGCCGCAGTAATTCATTTGCCGGCGAGCAAAATATCATGATCAGCCAAATTAACGTATTCGATACAAATTTTTTAGACAGAGTAGAGGGTAGTTTGTTTTGTTCATTGTAAATTGTTTGATCGATGGTGATTGACAGTTCATTTGCCTTGCTTGGTCTGTTAATTATGGATAAAAATCGGTCGCGTTGAATTAAAAAAGTAGCCACAATAGATAAAGATGTGAAGAGGGTGAATACATCTGCCATGACATCGGTCACTCGGTCAAAGACTATTCCATTCATAAAATAACTCAAATACTGGCTAATAATGCTAATAGAGTTCGTTACCAATATCAAGATAAAAAGAAATATGTTGTATATTATACAATCTCTCGAAGCGCTAAACATCCAAATTCGGTTACTGTTGCTTTTTAGAAATGTGGTATCCAATGTTATTAGTATACCTCCGAATACTTTTAAATAGTAAAACAAACATTTTGCTGCAAATTCATTCATATTGTATATCTCGAGCATTTGCTTGAAAGTTAAATATTTCATTTCAATGAAAAGTGGATTAAATTAAGTCTCATGATCTAAAATTCAAACAGACAACAGCAATGCATTATAACTTCATTTTACTATGATGAAACTGTATTGAGGTTTGTGCATTAATTGATTCGGCGCCATAAAAGTCTACAACATGACTTGTCACCTGCCGATCAATATACTATCATATGCTTATTTTCTAATTAAATTGTTCGAGTTATATGTATATCTTACGATTGTCAGTTAAAATAAAATGATAATCAAAAAGTAGATGTCAAATTAACTCTTAATGCATCTATTTGGCCGATTTCGTCAAAAAGTTGACCAAGAGTAGATATCATTTTTAGGTCTTTTCTAGGTAATTTTCTAGGTACGTAAAGTTTCTAAGTAATATTGAGAAGTTATACTTTTTATTACTTCGCCCTATTGCTTTACTTTTAGCGATTCATAAATAGACATAGTGATTAACAGTAATATACAAATTTAATACTTGAATATTGATTATTCAGCATAATTACTAAAAAAACTACTTTACTTTTTTAAACTTGTATTTAATGCATTCATTGCAGAATAATATACTCGATATACTATCTAGTATTTCTATGCATCGTGTAGAATTACTGTTGGAACTGTAGAAATATCACTAAATACGTCGTAATTGAACCTATTATCTAAATGTAATGAAAAAACTCGTAAATATATTCATTGAAAATCTGAATTGGTTGTTGTAATTCTGTACATACCGACATCAATAGCGATTCGTTCAACGAAAAGAGGTCGTACACAGAGAACTTGATTTTTTTGTGTAGTAAGTAGTTTGAAAATAGGTGTAACTAAAAAATTGGAAATTATTAAAATTAATAAAAAAAATTATGATTAAACAATAGTAAAGCAAGTACTATAAATTCTTACTACCCTCTCCCGGATTTCCGGATTTTCCGAATCCTTCAAGCAGCTCTCGAGGCAAGCATTAACAATCGTACCAGTTCTCTGACTCTAAATCCAATTACAACAAATCTTTAAATAGGTGTAAAGTAGATGCCAAAATGCCTCATTGTAAAATGTTTTTAAACAAATTCTCAAGTAATTAAATATATTGTCAAAAAAATTACTTTAATTTTCTGAAAATTTAATTAAAATTTCGTATAACGAACCAACAATCGTTATTTACTTCTAAACGTCTGTAAGACCGAATCCATCTCAAATCGTCCAGAGAATGGTACGCTTGGCTATGGTCATATCACTGATCATTTTGAAATTTGAGGATGTGATTCTTCTTTTCAAATGATTTGACTCGTATTTTTTCATTTTTGAACTGCACCAAAATTGCACCCAGCTTGCAATGTTCAAAGTTTTTTACAGAATTGTAACTTAGGAGTTTTAGTTTTCAAGGTCATCTTAAAACTGCTGCCATTTCACGAATTTTTAACGCTTTTGAGTGAACTAAATGATCTTTTACTCAGATCAGTGCCCTCTTTCATCCTCTGTATTATGTTTCGATGAAAATAAAAAAATGCAAGAGATACGCAGTTTTTATGAAATAATGCACGTTTTAGAAAAATGCTTTCTTCTCAAAACCCCTATTTTAATATGAGGCCTACGTAATCACTTTGTAAACCACAATATCTTTCCAATAAATTACATTTTGGATAGTGTGAGGTTGGTTTCAGATAAAGTTCACCTTGAATTTCAATCTTTTATAGACAAAAACTCATTACAAACTTATATTAAGTCTTTATTACTCGTCGTAGTGTACGGCACACTCAAAATTATACATTTACTGAGAGATAGATTTATTTACAGTTAATATATTTATTAACTACGTGGGAGTTAATTATGACTGTAAAATGAACTTTTCAGAAAAATACTCTGTCACAAAATTACGATTTTTTATTTTTCGAGGCGATAGATGGCGCAAGTACCTATCCAACAATTTGTTTGAGATTTTATAATTTTGCCTTTGGCGAAAAAAAAAAAATAAAATCCAAACAAAATTTCATACATTACTATGGTAACGAATGATAATTTGAAAATTTGAAAATAATAAATAATAATAGAGATCAAGATCTTTTCTACCTACCACCAAAAAAAAATAAAAAATCGGGTTTTTCTGAAAAATCCAGACTCACATCCATAAATTCCAAAATGATCAGTGATATAACTATAGTCGGGCTGTTCGATTTAAGATGGATAGGGTCATAAAGTGAACACAGAAGCTTTAGGGATTACAAATCCTATGATGAATCAACAACCGTTATTTACTTTTAAACAACTACGAAGTGAACGCGTTTGGAAATTCATATGTATTCAGTCATAGAAAATGCGACGTAAGTATTTGACAGATTTATTTTGTCTAAATTTATTAAAAGACAATAATTTTGACAATTTATAATAAATTTTATATCCCTTTTAGAGGTTGGTAGGTCTTCCTCCTTTTTTTATAACAAAGTAAGGATATTTAGGACAATAAAGAACAAATCCTATCATCCGTCGCCTGTAATCTTGTGAAAAAGATCTACAGTCGGCTCCATAGCTAGTACGTATTCTGTTGACCTTTCACAACCCATTAATCAAACTAGAATCTATAATATCAATGCACGTTTACCTCAGCAACCGTAGTACTGACACACTTCGTCAGTAGAAATAGCATCACTACGTATAATAGCGCATATGACATGACGTGCACAATCAGTAGCAACGGATATGATGTATAAGTCCCAAGCACCATCGGCTTCACGATGTAATAAGTAATGTTTGTCACTGCCATGAACGTATCACCCACGCATAACAGCATCGGTCCTGAATAAAAATCCGATAAATCGTGGGCCAAATTACTTAACGATACGTGCAATCTGCGCAAACGCAACAACCTGTCAAGCCTAGCTGCGCTATACAGGTTCCACTTTGACTCTATAGCGAAATTTGTTAAGTTTTTATTAACAACCTTGAACAGATGATGCAGGATTTTCAGCATTGCGATGTATTGCATGAACAGACAGTCGATTACGTATACGGATATGTAGAACATGAAATAGTAAAAGAGAACGACAAAATCGTAAATTGGCGAAGTAAGAACCATAAACATCCAGATAATTAGGTTCGTCAGAAATATTATCATTAAATAAGAAGGTAGTATGTTCTCCTGGTCGTAAATCTTGTGGTCGATGCCGATTGATAGAGCGTTAGCCGCGCTGAGTCTATTCGCTATCGATGAGAGACTTTCCTGGCGGAGCAGGAAATTCATGAGGATTGATGCCGCCGTGAAGAGGGTG
Source organism: Torymus auratus (assembly GCA_900474315.1). Classification (NCBI taxonomy): domain Eukaryota; kingdom Metazoa; phylum Arthropoda; class Insecta; order Hymenoptera; family Torymidae; genus Torymus; species Torymus auratus. The sequence continues at coordinate 5,187 of UXGD01006206.1, forward strand.
AAAGCGTATGTTATGGTGTCACTAACTTTTTGGAAGATTTGTTCTTCGTCACTTGGGAATATATATATAATGCCATAAGAGTTTGATATTAACAATGTTATCGTTAAGAATAAATTGTACAAAACGCCAAGTTTCGAAGGATGAAATGCCCATCTCTTGATTCCATTAGTTTTTGAAAGTGTAGTACTAAATGTTATGGTGATACCACTAAATATTTTTAAATAATAAAAAAGACACTTTGCGAAAAATTCATTTTTATCCTGTAACTGAAACATTTTCCTTATAAGTTCAGATATTTCACTCCATTGAAAGACAGTGTAAATTATCAATCATTATTTTTTAGCGCATGTAAACTGTATGTAAGCATAGTTATTTTAATGAAAGTGTGTTCCAAGTATGAAAATTAATTTACTTAGCGCTATACAAATTTTATCAATTTACCCAAATTAAGTAGATTGATATATAAAGCTATTAAGGTAATGAAACAATGTCTAGTAACATACTGCAGGACATATTCATTTAAAATTCATGTCTTTAATAGTAATACAATTTATCGAATAGTATCTTACGATAATAATGAAAAAAATAAATAAACGATTGGCAGCAGCAAAGCTGTAATTTCAATATTTGAGATTCATAGCAATAGATCCCGTAAACTAAAGTTTATAATTCAATATTGGAATTTTATAAAAAATAATTCACATCAACATTATCAATAGTTCATCAAATAAAAATGAATTGAAAAATTACAACCTTTATTTATCTGCTTCAAGAGCGCATTCGTTTGTTTCTTGTAATCGCGCTGTACAAAAATCGCGCTTCTGCGCCCGCAATACAATATTCGCAGCAAAAGTGTATGTGAGTCTACTTAAGCACGGCGCAGCTTTCCGCGATAGGCGAGGAGCTTGAGGCTATGCGTCGGCGCACGATTGTGTGGCATTGGTCGCGGTGTCATTTGTCACCGTCTTGCTCCCTCGCTCTCCGCTTTTATCAGTTGGCGATACGAGCCAGTCTACCGTACGCACGCGCCGAATCTACCTCCGTACTCCGATTTACCAGCGCATCTCTCTCTCACTCACTCCCTCTCTCTCACCCTCCCTCGCTATAATCTCTTGTCTAGGTATTACTTCCCCCTCTCGTTTTGCATCTTACCTGCGTGTAGCTCGCGCGCAGCTCCTGCTGCCTCGCTGCTCGCTTCGGCTGGCCGTGTTATGCGTGTGTATATGTGTGTGTCTATTCTTCCTTGAGTAGGTACGTGTGTGCTTTGCGGTGCTTTATTTGTGCGTGTTTGTGCGGAGTCGCATCTCCGTCACAAATACATCATTTACATTGATTACTTTCAATCGTCTTTCTGAAACTGCAGAAATATTACCAAATACGTTGTAATTGAACCTATAATCTAAAAATAACGGCGATGATACAACCCTTTACTAAATACACTTATCGATATCTAAAATTAATTTCATTATATATACTTACCGACATCAACAAAGACTCATCCAATGAAAATAGTCTATAAACGGTAAAGTTAACTTTCTTGTGTAGCAAATAATTCGAAAATAGATTCAACTGCAAATTAAAAAAAATATATCATCCGCAACCACATTTATTAATTAAAAATATAAATCATAATTTACCCTTTGCTGGATTTCCTGGCATTCCGCATTATTCACGCAGGTTTCAAGACAAGCATTGACCATGGGACCCGTCCTTTCACTCTATACCCAGTCACAATATATCGTTTTAAATTCAATGTATCTTAATTAATAATAACGCCAATAATTTACCTCAGCAATCGTAGCACCAGCGCTTTTGGTTAACACCACCAGTTGCATTGCGAATACCATACCGTATCCTAGTACATGAAAAAACATGGGTAAATGAAGCTCATTCTTTCGGATTACAAGTGGCTTTATGAAGTAATAACCAATCAATGTGAGAACTATAAACGTATCCGTTACGCCCAAAAGAATTGGCGCTGAATAAAAGTCTGACAGATCCTGTGCCAATCTGCTTAACGACATGTGCAATTTTCGTAGACGCATCAACCTGTCAATCCTGGGTGCGCTATACAAGTTCCACTTGGATTCCCTCGCAAAATTCGAAAGGTTCTCATTGACGACTTTGAAAAGGTGTTGCAAGAGCTTTAGGTTAACGGAGTATAATAGGACGAGAGAATCAATGATGTTGATCACCATGTAGCTCGAAAAGAAATGTAGTGTCACAGTAATATCATTTGCTGGCCAGCTAAATATCATAATCAGCCAGATTAACGTATTCAATACAAATATTTTTGATAGACTAGAGGGTAGTTTGTTCTGTTCATTGTAAGTCGTTCGATCGATGATGATCGACATTTCATTTGCCTTGCTCAATCTGTTAATTATGGATATAAATCGGTCGCGTTGAATTAAAAAAGTAGCCACAATAGATAGAGATGTGAAGAGGGTGAATCCATCCGCCATGGCATCGGTCACTCGTTCAAAGACTATACGATTCATAAAATCGCTCGAATACTGGCTAATAATGCTAATTGAGTTCGTTACCAATACCAAGATAAAAAGAAATATGTTGTATATTATACCAATTCTCGAGGCACTAAACATCCAGATTTGGTTGCCGTTGCTTTTTATAAATGTGGTATCCAATGTTATTGGTATACCTACGAATACTTTGAAATAGTAAAACAAACATTTTGCGGTAAATTCATTCTTATTGCATAACTTGAACATTTTGTTGAAAGTTAAATACTTCATTTCAATGAGAAATGGATTAAATTAAGTCTCATGATCTTAAATTCAAGCAAGCAACAGCAATGCATATTGTAACTTCATTTAACTATGATCAAACCGTATTGAGGTTTGTGCATCAGTTGATTCGGCGCTATAAAAGTCTACAATATATGCCGATCAATATATTACAATACTGACGATATGCTTTTACAAGCAAATGCTCATTTTCTAATTAAATTGTTCGGGTTATATGTATATCTTATTGTTGTCAGTTAAAATAAAATGACAATCAAAAAGTAGATGTCAAATTAACCCTTAGTACCCCTATTTGGCTGCTTTCATCCAAAAAAATTGATAAAGTGTTGATAGTAATATTACAGCTCGCTCGATGTTAGAAAATGATGTTTTTTCGGTATCATTTTAATTGGCATTCATAAATTATTTAACACAGATATACTTAATACAGACTTATACTTATTCGAAGTACATTTGGGGTATGTTTTTGGATGCCGAAAAATGAAGGAAGCTACAGTCGCACAGTCTAACGCACTAAAAAGCCGAAAAATAATAATTTTAGTATAGTTCTTCAAAAATTCTTTCAAAGTGAATTCTACTCAAAACTTCATTAATTTTATTCAGAAAACATTAAATTATGTGCTAAAAATGAAATGAAATTAGAAGCAAGCTTTTATTTGCTTTTCTTAAAAGTAACAAAATTGTAGGTCTTTTCTAGGTAATTATCTAGGTACATATAGTTTTTAAGTAATATATTGAGAAGTTTACTCTGTGGTTTACCTTAAACTATTTATAAATATATACATATTGATTAATACATATTGATTTATTTTGTCTAAATTTATTGAAACACAACAACTTTAGCAATTTATCAGAAATTTCATACCTATATCTTTTAGGGGTTGGTAGATTTTGCTAGTTTGTTTTACAAAATTTTAGGACCGTTAGGCTTATAAAGAACAAAACCTACTACGGCCACATGTAATCTTGTAGAAAACACCTACAGATGGTTCTACATAGCTAGTACGTATTCGTTCACCTTTGATGTCACCACAAACTACAATACTTATGAAAATTTACCCCAGAAACCGTAGCACTGACACACTTCGTCAGTACAAATAGCATCACTACGTATAGTATTCCATAGGACATGACGTGTACGAACATCAGCAACGGAAATGAGTTATTCCCAAGCACCATCGGCTTTACGATGTAATAAGCAATGGTGGTTACTGCCATAACACACAACAGCATCGGTCCTGAATAAAAGTCTGATAAATCATGGGCCAAATCACTTAACGATACGTGCAATCTGCGCAAACGCAACAACCTATCGAGCCTAGGTGCGGTGTACAGGTTCCACTTCGACTCGTTAGCGAAATTAGTCAAATTTTTTACATTATGTTAATTATGTACATGGATATGTAGGTTGCGAAACCGTAAAAGATAAGGTCAAGATTATCAATTGGCGAAGAGAGGACCATAATAATCCAGATATTTAGGTTCATCAGGAATGTTTTCATTAAATAAGAAGGTAGTATGTTCTACTGGTGGTAAATCATGTGGACAATGGTGATCGATAGTGCGTTAGCCGCACTGAGTCTATTCGCTAACGAGGACATGACTTTCCTGGCGAAGCAAGAAATTCATCAGGATTGAAGCAGCTGTGAAGAGAGCGAATGCATTCATTACGGTGTCGCTAACTCTTTCGAAGATTCGTCTTTCAACATAATTACTCGTAAATAAATATATAATGCCATAAGAGTTTGATATCAACAATGTGGTTATTAAGAATAAATTGTACAAGACCCCAAGTTTCGAAGGATGAAATTCCCAACTCTCGATTCCACTGATCGTTGGAAGTGCAGTACTGAATGTTATTGTTATACCACTAAATATTTTTAAATAATACAGAAGACATTTTGCGAAAAATTCATTTTTACCCTGTAACTGAAACATTTTCCGTATAAGTTCAGATATTTCACTTCAATAAAAGACAATGTAAATTATCTATCCATAGTTTTTAGTACTGTATGCAAGCATCATTATTTTATGCAAAAAGTATGTTAATTAATTTACTTAACTCTATATCAATTTTATTGCTTTGCACGACTCAAGTAGATTAAAATTAAAAGCTTTTAAGGTAATATCTCAATGTCTAATAACGTACTGCAAATCATTTTCATTTGAAATTGATGTCTGCATTAGTAATACAGTTCATCCAATAGTATCTTTTGATTAAAAACAAAATAAGAACGGAGATTGCATTTATAATTTTTCATGAATTATTTATTGGCAGTCGCTAAACTATAAGTTCAATACTTTGGTGTTTATATTTATTTACTATATTGAAATTGGAAAAGTATAACTAAATATGTCGTAATAGTTCCTGTAAACTAAAGTTTATAAATCAATATTGGAATTTTCTAAAAAATAGCTGTTTAGAAAAATAATACGTATTGATAATAATTCATCCAATGAAAATAAATTGAAACGCATAAACTGTATATTTTCATAAATTAAATACTTAGCATGAAACTTTTTGCAACTACGAACGTTATTTTTAAATATTTTAAAAATATCACATCTATATTAAAAACTCCGTTCACAATACGTCCAGTTTTTTTACAATTCTACTATTCATCAAATCACTCGAATACTCGCATGTAATGCTAAAAGGCCAATATGACGATAAAAAGAAAAACCGCTGCTACCTGCTTTAGCAGAATGCTTACTCAAAGAGAATTGATAAATTACATCAAATAATTTTTATTAATGTATATTTTAATATAAAATTGCAAAATTTCTGCATATAAAACATTTCTGTGTATCGTGTAGAATTACTGCTGAAACTGTAGAAATATCACTAAGTACGTCGTAATTGAACCTATTATCTGAATGTAATGAAAAAACACATGAATATATTCATTTAAAATCGGAATTGATTGTAGTCATTCTGTACGTACCGATATTAATAGCGATTCGTTCAATGAAAAGAGGTCGTACACAGAGAACTTGATTTTTGTGTGTAATAAGTAGTTTGAAAATAGGTGTAACTGGAAAATTTAATAATTATTAAAATTAAATGAAAATAATGATGAAAAAAACATACTAGTATAAATTCTTGCTTACCCTCTCCCGAATTTCCAGATTTACTGAATCATTCAAGCAGCTCTCGAGGCAAGCATTAACAATCGTACCAGTTCTCTGACTCTA